>WBMW01000227.1:0-49626 GCA_013396635.1 Penelope pileata | reverse complement strand
TTTTTTTTTTTGGTTATTTTCTTGTTTTTCAACAACCTCTAATGCAGGACATGTAGCCTAAATTCAGTGGTTCTTCCTATTCTGCTGTTTCCTTAACTCTCCCACAGTTTTAACAGCTTAGAGAGGCAATATTTCATTCTAAGGGTCATACCCCTTTTCATCCCTGTAATGCTCATCAAAATACGTTATATCCCCACCTAGATTCAGCCTCATGGTCTTCAACATCCAGTTACTTTTTATTTGTAAGTATGCTGCATCTTACCCTGCAATAAAAGGAGGGTAAGCAGAAAAACCGTAATTCAAGTTCATGGTGTGTGGTAATGAATGATGTAGCTTAGCTATTTTCCAGTGAATCTGTAGCATTGGTGTCCTTTCACTGCAGTGCTCACTGGCAAGGAAAGTGAAGTTAAATCTACAAAGATTAAGGTTTTTTTTCAGTTACCTTTTTTGTAAAGCATACAGTTTAATTACTTGAAGTAAGGCTAAAATTGCACCCTGAAGGTAATTTACAGCATAAAAATTCTTACTGAATAAAAGAACCTCCTTCTTCCTATATACTTTAATTAATTCAGCACTTTAGGAATTGTTAAATAGTTTATTTTTGATTTTGGTATTATTACATTGTTTCTTATTATGTCATATTTCTCTTGTGTGATATCACCCTTTCAATTTCCTGTATATCTCCTTTTCATTGCCTCCAAAAGTTAACATAGTTGTTACTTTCTAACATGGGTTTATTGCCCCATTTTACGCTTTCTTCTGATTCTCTCAAATGTGAGTGCTAAGTAAGCTGCTTGCTTGTTTAAGCTGAGTGGCAACAACAACAAAAAAAAAAAAAACAAAGAAACTTTTTGTTCAGCAGCAAATATAGATCAGCTGATGTGCAGAAAAGCAAAGCTGGTTTTATCTTTGTCCAGAACATTGCATAGTGTTGCCACTGCTACTTTTAATTCAAAAATGTCGAAATTCTTTGTCCAGTCTACTCTAATTGGTGTAGACTGTATGTGCCAAAAGAAAATAAATAATAAAAATACCACAGCATCTGCCACATTGGTACTTCAGAGATCATGGGGAAGAGATCTGCTGTTACAAGAATTGGGTGTATGCATAGACTGAACGTTGCCATATTCAAACACCTTAGTAGTGGAATATTTCAGAATTTTGATTAGTTTGAGGCAGATGTGGGTGTTTTGAAGCATGATGCTTGCATTGTATACTTGATTTTCTCTACTTACATTGTTTAGATTGTAATCTTTTCAAAGTAAAAATAATGTGAATGAAAGGAAGATGAGCTACAACAAAATCATGCATCGATATAATTGGGTATGTTCTTATTTTTCAGTATTTAAGTGCATAGTTACCCTAAATTGCATACATGGGAACGCAAGTGTGTGGATTACTCAAAACTTGCTTTTATTAAGAAAAATACTTTACTATCCTATTTCTTCTGTTTTTACAGTAAATATTTATGATGGAATCCTCCCCAAATAGCACAGGAGCAAAATAATCAAATTCTAATAACAAATCCTAATATCAGGAAATTGATGGAAATCTGAATACCTCGTCTTTTGGTTTCATTTGCTTAATTCTCTGGCGAGGCTGTTCCTTTGAGGAATAAGTAGGTAACACCATTTATTTACTGTATGGGCGGTAACTAAGTAATTCACAGCAGACTGCTTTGAATGATAATGAGCGCTACCGCTTTTTATCTTGATCTGCTACTTGAGTAGTGAGATGAGCTGAGATATGTAGTTGGTTTTTTACACAAGAACTAGTTTATTAAAGCTTGAAGTTGTTCCTTGTCACCTCCCTTGCCTCCTCCCAGGTGAGATACTGTGTTGCAGCTGAAAAGATCCAACCTTTACACTAATTAAGGAGAAAAATAGAGGTGGTGGGTCTTCTGTCACTTGTATTTGCTCTGAAGTTTTGAGATTCCAGCTGAGAGCAGGCTTTGATGTGCAACACCTGATTGGATCACAAAGGAGAGAGAGACAAAGGAAAAATTGGTGCAAACCAGTTCCCTGTCCCCTATGATATCCTCGTAGAGAAGCTGTTAAAAGTTTGGGCTAGATAAGCAGACACTGAGGTGGATCAAAAAGTGGCTGTCTGGGCACGGAGAGTGGTAATTGATATGAAGTCTTGTTGGAGGCTAGTAACAAGCAGAGTACCCTAGGGGTTAGTACTGGATCCAGTCCTGCTAAGATCTTAATTAACAATCTGGATGATGAGTTAGAGTGCACTCTCAGTAGGTTTTGTGGAGGACACAAAATGTGGCTGACTCACCAGAGGGCTGTGCTGCCATCCAGAGGGACCTTGACAGGCTGGAGAGGTGGGCTTACAGGAACCTCATGCAGTTCAACAGGGAAAAGCTCCCCCCACCCAGGGAGCAACAATCCCAGGCACCAGCGCATGCTGGAGTCCACCCTTTTGGAAAGTAGCTCTGCAGAAAAGGACCTGGGGGTCCTGGTGGACAGAGTTGAACATGAGTCAGCAATGTGCCCTTGCACGTTGGCAAGGTTGCTAAGAAGGCCAATGATATTCTTGGCTGTATTAGGCAAAGTCTCACCAGCATGTCAAGAGAGGTGATCCTTACACTCTACTCAGCACTGGTAAGGCTCCACCTATGACACTGTGTTCAGTTCTGGCTCCCCCAGTGCAAGAGAGATCCGAACTTACAGGAGGGAATCCAATATAGGCCCACTCATGATTATCAAAGGACTGGAGCACCACTCCCATGAGAGTTTGGGACTGTTCATCCTGAAGAAGAGGAGGCTGAGGGGGAATCTTATCAATATGTATTAATACCTGAAGAAAGGGAGCAAAGAGGAAGCCAGACTCCTCAGTGATGCCCATTGCCAGGACAAGAGGCAGTGAGCACAAACTGGAACACAGGAGGTACACTGTGAACACCAGGCAGCACTTCTGTGCTGTGCAGGTGATGGAGCACTGGCTGCCCAAAGAGGCTGTGGAGTCTCTTCCTTGCAAATCTTAAAAAGCAGCCTGGACATGGGCCTGGGCACCCTGCTCTGGGTGTCCCTGCTTGAGCAGGGATTGGACCAGATGGACCCAGAGGTGACTCAAACTGTGACTCAAACCAATTTTCTCTGTTTTTTTTTTTCCTGAAATGTGCTATTTCTCAGCATTTGGAGATGGCAGATTAGCATCTTTGTCCTGCAAAAGAAGGTAGGAAGGGACTGACCTGGTAGGAGAGCTGGTGCTTGAAAGGGTTGTTAGGTAAGTGTTTATGGAAGGTGTGAATGGAAGCTATCAGCATTAATACTCTCAAAATGCTCCTTCAGAAGACCATAAGAGATAAGGTAGGGGAGGGAGGTGAGAAGGTTTTTCACCCAGTGAGTCTCAGTGTCTTCAGAGCAGTGGACACTGAGCTGCAGTGTGAGAATGATCAGCCTGGTTCACCATGGCCTTCTGGACAGCTGCATTTTCCGTCACTGAAACCTGAAAGCAATTTTAATTCCTGTGCTTCCTTTGGCAAAAATCCAAATAAATCTATTTCCCTTGCTTTTTTCCTTCTGTCTTGGTTTGTGGTTCCTGGAAAGGTAGTGATCTGGGGCAGTTCTTGTTGAAGGAAGATAGTTGGGCACATGTTGGCTCCAAATGAGTGGTGGCTTCACATCCTGGGGTGGTACATGTACTGTGGGCATGGCATGATGCTTCATTTATTCAGGTGTTAAAAGCTGCTGGAACGTGGATGCTCTCTGCAAAGCTTTTGTCTGATCTTGCTCATTTGCTGGCTATAAAATTTGCTCCATACTTTTGTTTCAGCTGAAAGTTTTTGATAGGACATGCTTATGCACACCTAATTCATCCCATCTTTTCAGTCAAAGAATAATTTGTCACTCATTTAAAAAAAAAAAAAAAAAAAAAAAGCAAGCCTATACTCCTGTGGGTCATTTGTTAGAGGATGACATCTTATAGGTCAGGGCAGGAAAAGGGCCACTGTTCTATTGATTTGGAATGCCACAGAGTATTTCTTGAAGGCTGGAAGTCATTACTTTTACAGACCTGTTATGTCTTACGTGCTCAGCATAAGCGTACTCCTTTGGCCCTTGCTGTATGCTCTCCTGCTGTGGTCCAAATGTTTCGTGTGCTGGCTACAGAGCCTGCTTCCTCCTTGTATCAAACACAGCTGATTCACAGATCTGTGACCTTTCACTGATGTACTGGTGTACAGTTCAGAGTGTGGGAGGGACTGAGGGGCTCTGTTACGCTTTGGAAAGTGTGTTATGAGAAACAGATTCTCAGTACCAGCCTTAAAAAAGGCATTCCCTTTCATAGGGTCTAATTTGCCTTTGGCAGTACAGTCTCACAACTCCTCTGCATGGATGGTGTTGTAAACCCATGCATAAGTGCGTGTTTGTTGTGTGAATAGATGCCTTTTTTTCCCTGAATGCCGCTTCCATAGAATGATGTGTTAGAGTTTTATGACAGGCTTCTAAGAACTGAAGTAATTTGCTTTTGTGTAAAATCATTTGGGTAAAAGTCCTTTAGAACTGATCTAGCAAGGAATTGAACAGAGATGTGTTTTCTGCTTTTTAAAAAGTACTGAGATGCAACTTGTTTCGTAGTGTGTATGGAGAGGTGGGGAGTAAACTTCAGAAGAAAGTTTAAGAAAATGGATAAAAAATGCTCAGAAGAGTTATAGGTATAATTCAAGCAGATTAGCTAAAAAAAATTGTGTGACATTAAGGGAACAGGTACTTATAGCTTGTGCTTGCAAATGCAGATCGTTGTTATCTGCATGCACTCTGCATTGCTTTCAGTACATTTAATTTTGACTGGAGAGCCTTTGTGTTCTTCTACCTGCTGCTTTTTATCTACAGAGTCTTTAAACATCATGAAAAATGCAGGCATGGTTTCACTCTAAAATATTTTTCATGTAACATCTCACTTGGGCTTCTACTGAAATTGAGTGTCTTGACAATTGCAAATTTCACGTTTCGCCACTTATTTGAAATAACCTGAACATTTTGGTTGGTTGATATGGAAAGGGTCAAACAAGATTTCTTTTCCTAACAATAAAGATGACATCTGTAGAGCTGTACTTTGGTATTCTAGCTGGCATACAGTCCAGTATTTATAAATAGGGTGTATATGCATGAATATGCAATTATTCTGTACATTGGGGTCTTAATTCTGGGAGGTACTGGACATTCTTGCTCTGTAATAACTACTTCTCATCTTCTACTGAGTAAAACAGAGTTCAAAGAAATTCATAGGTAGTATATAACTGATATTTTGTTATTGTACTGGTAATATTGTAAACATAGAGCAGCAATTGTCACATTGTATATGGCATTTTTAAAACACATAGCTGCTGCATGTACTAAGAGGACACCAGAAGTCTTTGAAAGGAGAATTTACCATAAAACTTAATTGTTTGCAAAGCTAACTGCTTCATTGCTGATCCTTCATTTTTCATATTGCTGGGCTATTCAGATAAATCCAGATATTTCTATTGTTAGTTCATTGTCAAAATCCCATTTCCTTCAGTGAAGCAAGATCCAGATATGCACTTGCACATAAATCTTAAAAACTCTTTTAAATATTGTTTCAATTTTTATGCCCTGAAAGGTTGTTCAATGAAAATACTAACACCTAATATTTTTCTTTCAGTACTATTATGTTTGCTTAGGCAACAAGCAGAATTTTATTCCCTTTAACCCACAATTGAAAAAAGAACATTCCCAAATTAGATGCTGGGCAGTGATGAGTGCCTTCAGATCAGAGCTCAAGTGGAGGCCTATACGCTCAGCAGCTATTTTTCTTTTCAACTGAAGAAAAATGTATAATGCCTTAGCGATGTTACTTGTATACTTCCCACTAGTGATGTAATCCCTCTCCATTCCATCAAACTAATGTCTTCCAAAGAAAATATATAAAGGAAAAAGGGAGGAGGTAGGACTATTTGTAATTATTTTCATTTGTCAAGCAGAGTAGAACTTGTTCTGCCTTTATTTTACTACTTGTGCTTAAAACAGAGTGCTAACACCTAACAGTGTTTGTGTAACCACATCACTATAGTATTTGAGCTCCTCGCAGTCTTTGCAGTATTTATCCTTACAGCAAATAATTTGTCTTCTACAGACAAGGAATTACGTGTCAAGAAGTTTTTTAAGGCTAGATACCTAAAGAATTTCTCTGTGTATTCAGTGATTTTGATAGGAGTCAGCTCAGTTGTGTCACAACAGCAGCAAGACTGGAGCTGCATCCCTTTTACGTGAAGTGAGCTGGACTGGCAGTGCTCAGGGACACTGTTCCTCTAGGCTTTGTTTCAGCAGACAGCAGAGACGTGCTTGGCAAAGCTAGCTCCAGAAGCTCTTGCAAGCTGGGAGGCTTCTGTTGGTCTTAGATGGGAAAACATAATTTCCTTCTTTTCCAGATGGTTCAGTGTGACACGGAACTGCAGCAATCAGCTGATGTTAACAGACAACCTTATTACCCATCTCTTTAACAAAATGTGCAGCACACATTATTTAAGCAGTGAACCGACAATAAATTAAATAGTTATACTGTTCATCACAGAACCTTAATTAATAAAATCTGACTCAAAGTGAGCAAGTCTGCCCCTAGGCACACAATCGTGATTAGATATTTGAAAGAATCAAGGTAACTTCGATCTTTCGTTGAGGTTATTATAATCATGATTTTTTTTTTTTTTTGTCCTGGAATTTCATTCTTGCCTTTAAGAGTCCTGGAAGTTGAAAATTTAACAGAAGAAAGAAGGAAGAGTGCACTACTGTGTGGTAAAGTGTTGTCCACATTGCTGTTTCTGTCTGTAACTCACCAGGGTTTTATTTCCTTTGGTTGCTTGCTGTTGTATTCCATGCCTGTTGTTGATGATTTTAAAAGGAGACTGAGTGTGAAGTAAGCATTGACTGAGGATAAATTGCCTCAATAGAAGGCTCTGAGGCTTTTTAACTTGATTCTTCCAGGCAGGCCTTGCAAAAAGCCCAGGGCAGATGCATGAAACTATCGCTACTTGTCAAAATAGTAGTGCAACTCAATCAATTTAAATTAAAACAAAACATTTATGTTAAAATGCAAAAAACTTCAAAGGAGTTGTTCAAATATAACTTTTTTAAATAATATTATAAAGTGAACTTACTGTTGGCTTAAAAACATAAAAGATTTATCAGTGAACTGCTAGCTTTTGAATTTGATTATCTTCATTTTTCCAAGTATTTCAAATTTTTTGAATTGCATGCATGTGGAATGACAGTGAAAAGCAATAAAGTAACATAGTATTGGGGAGAATATTCTAGCTGTAGTAGTCTAATTGCAATTAGACCATGTAATCACTCCCTATTCTCAAATAGCTCTGGTTAGGAGTCTATTTCATTTGTCATCTTTTAAGGGAGATCTTACTCTGAGAATGAATCTGGCTATATTCAGTACCATCATTTCCCCTGTTTGGCCCTGTGTCCTTGCAGTATTCTGTTCGACAGGCTGTAGTTGGGACATAGTCATGAGAACACCCTGGGGACTTGGAGGCACCAATGGGACCCATCAGAAGTGGCAGACTTGGTGCACACCAGGTACATAGGTAGCACTGCTATTGGGAAGAGGTAGCTGTGTGCATTGCTTGTCTGAGTACTGATGGCAGGGCTCCAGTGGGCCTTTTTAGGCGTGGGCCCCTAAACTAACAACTGACTGACCACTATTGCCTCTTAAGAATATAAAACTCAATAGTGGTGAAAGTTGCTACTAAAGTCTAAAGAACAGAAATGATGTTCTGAAATGAAGTCATGACTATTTTCACGTTGCTGTTGAAGCCAAGCATCTGGAACTAGAGATTTAAGCAAAAAGTGAATGCCAGGAGCTCTTTTCCTGTGCGTGTTGCATCAAACTTTGGCATTGCTGTAGTAGGACCAGACTTCTGAACTCTGAAGTGTATCAGCTTCTACACAGAGGAAAAGAGCTTGTTTGGGTAGTCTGCACGTGGTAGCAAACAGAAATGTGCTGATTGCCTATTGATTTTGTGAACACATATACAAGATGTATTTTTTTAACCCTGATTTGAAAATGTGAGCTTTTTAGTGTGGCTTCAGACCATCTTGTTCAATGAAGCTCATTATTACACAGCTGTGAGAGGTTTAAATTTAGATATGTTTCTGTATAGACTACCAGTATATTAACTGATGATCTCTCTGTAGGAAATGTAATGTCAAAGACAAATAATACCTCATTTATATATGTATGTAGAATCATAGAATCATAGAATGGTTCAGGTTGGAAGGGACCTTAGAGATCATCTTGTTCCAACCCCCCTGCCATGGGCAAGGACACCTCCCACCAGACCAGGCTGCCCAGAGCCCCATCCAGCCTGGCCTTGAACACTGCCAGGGAGGGGGCATCCACAGCTTCTCTGGGCAACCTGTTCCAGTGTCTCACCACCCTCACAGGGAAGAATTTCTTCCTTATATCTAGTCTAAAACTACCCTCTTCCAGTTTATAACCATTACCCCTTGTCGTGTCATTATCTATCCTTGTAAAAAGCCCCTCCCCAGCTTTCCTGTAGGCCCCCTTCAGGTACTGGAAGGCTGCTATCAGGTCCCCCCGCAGCCTTCTCTTCTCCAGGCTGAAGAGTCCTAACTCTCTCAGCCTGTCCTTGTAGGGGAGGTGCTCCAGCCCTCTGATCATCCTCGTGGCCCTCCTCTGGACCCGCTCCAACAGCTCCACATCCTTCTTGTGTTGGGGGCCCCAGAACTGGACACAAGACTCCAGGTGAGGTCTCACAGAGCAGAGCAGAGGGGCAGAATCCCCTCCCTCGCCCTGCTGGCCACGCTTCTCTTGATGCAGCCCAGGATCCCGTTGGCCTTCTGGGCTGCAAGCGCACACTGCCGGCTCATGTTGAGTTTCTCGTCAACACACACCCCCAAGTCCCTCTCCTCAGGGCTACTCTCAAGCCATTCTCCGCCCAGCCTGTATGTGTACTTGGGATTGCTCCGACCCAGGTGCAGGACCTTGCACTTGGCTTTGTTGAACTTCATGAGGTTGGCATGGGCCCACCTCTCAAGCCTGTCCAGGTCCCTCTGGATGGCATCCCTTCCCTCTGGCGTGTCGACTGCACCACACAGCTTGGCATCATCTGCAAACTTGCTGAGGGTGCATTCGATCCCACTGTCCATGTCACCGACAAAGATGTTAAACAGCACTGGTCCCAGTACCGATCCCTGAGGAACACCACTCGTCACTGGTCTCCACTGGGACATTGAGCCATTGACCGCCACTCTCTGAGTGCGGCCATCCAGCCAGTTCCTTATCCAGCGAGTGGTTCGTCCATCAAACCCATATTTATCCAGTTTATCAACCAGGATGCCGTGCGGGACAGTGTCAAACGCCTTGCCCAAATCCAGGTAGATGACGTCGGTTGCTCTCCCTTGATCCACTGTTGCTGTGACTCCATCATAGAAGGCCACTAGGTTTGTCAGGCACGATTTGCCCTTGGTGAAGCCATGTTGGTTACCACCAGTCACCTCCTCTCGATTTTCCATGTGCCTTAGTAGAGCCTTCAGGAGGATCTGCTCCATGATCTTGCCAGGCACAGAGGTGAGACTGACCGGCCTGTAGTTTCCAGGATCATCTTTTTCCCCCTTCTTGAAAATGGGGGTTAACAAAACAAACATTTTCAGGCCTTTTTGATGCAGCAATATCTGTATGAGTCTTCCTATTTTTGCTTCAACCAATCAGTTACTTAGATACCTGAGTGTATGTTCACTTGGTTTAGTTAGACTATGTAAATGTTAATAGAGTATTTACTATTGGAATGGAATAAACTGTTCTGCTAGAGGGTTTAAAAAAGCTTCTATCAATAATGCAGAGTTCTGTTTTTTAAGCTGTATTTGTTGAGAAGCATGGCTAGGTTGAGGGCTGCTGGCAAGGAGACATGACAGTGTGTGTAGCATTTAGTGTTGGTCCTCTTGGCTAGAACCTTTTCTTCTGTTGAAGAATTGTCAGTGCTGTCTGACAGTGATGTTCTTCTCTAATAGTGTCATTTAGTGTGAGGATGATAAACTTGATTCTGTTCTTGACCTGATTATGGGTGAAGGAATTTTTTCGCAATGGATATGCAGGCTGTGTCTAGCAGGGTAGATACAACACCACATATGCTAATTCTAGCTGCTCCTTCACACTTTTTAGAATCTAGAAGATTCTACAGCCCAGCATGAAGGCAACACATAATCATTTTGTATAGAGAGGAAGGATAAGATACAGAGGAGCTGTTATGGGAACTGCATTTAGTGTATGTCTTCTCTACTAAAATGATTTTTTCAGGTAATAAAGATGCTAGCTTTTTTATTGCTCATCAATTAGTTGTTGACCTTTGCAACATGATTCAAAACTCACAATAATTAGAGTAATCTCTTTGCCTTCTATGGCTTTTTGAATCATGGCAGCAGAAAAAGCACTCAAACTCCTTGCCCTTTCATTTGGGAACTGTGATATCATGTAGGCTTTCTCTTCCTGGGAGATGGTTGCTCTGAGTTGACTTTGTTCAAGATCTATTACAGAAATGATAAGCTGAGGCCGTCTGTGCTTTAAGTGCACTATTCAGTGCCTATTAAGTGCTTGTCAGGCTTTTTATAGACAGTCTGTGAACTTTAAAAATATAAAATGCTTACATTCAGTGTGGTGAATAGGGATTTAGCTAAACTACTTTTATTAACATTGAATGAATACCCTTAGTATTTACATAGTATTTTACGTGTTTGAAGTGCTGTACTAACATTAATTAATTTTCACAACACCCCTGTACAGTACTGTAGGTGAGAAACTTGGTGGCTCTATACCATCAGCTGCTCTGAGAATGTCCCCACAAGGGTATAACAAAATGACTGAACAAGGACATTCTAAATTAAAAGCCTGTTTAATGTAGTTTAACCTAATTAGCAAGCTCAGACTTTTGTTCATGCAGAACAGTACATGACTGTGCTTGCTTTTAAGACTCCTGGTCATAATGGGACAGTAGTATGAAAGAAACAATTCCACATTTCTCTGGGTTTGTGGCACCTGAGAGGGCATTGGAAGGTGTGAAGTTTATATGTATTTAAAAAAAAAAACCATGAAACAACAACGTACTTTGATGATAGACCTGTTGATGTAATTGCAGAAAAGTAGAGGGGTTCATACTCAGAACAGCTTATAGCCAGATGTAACTTTTCTGATCTACAATTAGGAGCAAGATTTCAGAACTTGACATATAGAAAATCGTAGACAAACCATTAAAAGCTGACATCATCTAAAAGGGCAGATTATTTGAAATTTTGATCATTTACTTAATAGTACTTAAGTTCCAACAGGCCAACACTGCTTTGTAAATCAACACTTCATGAAGGAGAGCAGCATTTCCCCGCTCAATCCCTGTCAACAAGAAGAAAACATTGTTTTCCTGCAAATTGATTAACAGATGCTGTAATAATATAGAATTTAAAAAACAAAACAGCCAATTTGTACTTCACCCTCAGTTGTCTGTAAACCCATGACTAACATGAAGTAAGGGAAAAAGAAAAAGAGGAAAAAAAGGACAATTCCTTTTAGTTATAGTAAAATGTCTTTGCTTTTCCCTATTAAATGTGAAAGGGAGGAAGGAGAAGAATGGTTCTGTTTTAATAGGCAGAAGGAAAAAAATTACGCTGCCCAACATGTAGTTTCAACTATACAGGCCCTTTCCCTTTTTAAACTATACTCCTTCTTAAGAAAAATGAACATGTCTTCCCATTAATGTTAAAAAGTTACCATGCCTGGAAAACTATCCTGTCTATGCTGCATTCAGTATAGTGTTTTTTGGCTTGGTTTACATTTGTGTGCCCACATAGATGTGTGATTTTTTGTTGTTATTAGTTCAGACTCACTTGCAATGGTTTTTTTTTTTGTTTTTTTTTTGCTAGCATAACAATTGAAGTAGCAACTGAAATGTCTTTGAAATGGAAACAATGTGGAAGTGCTGATCAGGTCACAGCAGTGTTTTTCTCAGTGAGGCCTTTTATTTCTGTAATGAAGAACACTGGCGACATAATGTGCTGCCTAGTTGCTCAAGTCTGGCCTCTGGATTTCATAGCAATGTTTAACAGTGATGTTTTACTGCCCTGAAGGCCCTGCCCTGGTAGCAGGAGAAGATGCTGAGTTGTGTGGTGGTGGCACCAGCTCCAGGCTGAGGGTGGAGCTGGGCAAGGACGCAATGATTTTTTTGGAAGCTTTTTGGGGAAATGTGTCTTTATCTCTGTCTTCCACCTTATCTTCTCTTTGTTACATGGGATATTCAAACATGAGAGGATCTTAGATTGTTCTTATTATTGTTTTTCTGACTGTTTGTTGCCTTTCCTCTTCCCTGATTAAGAAGCCCTGTTTTCTTCTTGGGAGTCCTCACTTAGTTCACACTGCTGAAGAGAGGCAAGAAAAAGATCCAAATGTGACTGCTCCTGCTGTGAGGAAAGGGGTGGGACAAGGTTGAGAAGCAGATGCTGAGATGACTTCAGTGGGGTATGCGGGTTTCAGCTCTTGCTGTTGACTGAGGACGCAGGAGGTGGCAGATACCATTACATGAACATGTTAGAGATGTATGGCTGCGTGGCTTTCTCTGGCACCTTCTGTCACTGGTCTATTGTAAGGAGCCAGACAGTGCTATATGTTTTACAGACTGGTCAAGGAAATACTTGATTAGCAGCATGTATGTAGTTTAACAGATGGAAACTTTATTAACGTGCATATGGACTTCTATTGGTAAAACTTGTGAGTTTGATACTCAGGTCTGCTGTGTGAGCTGAGAGGGTGCAGGTTGTTGGAGCATTTCTCTGTGCCATGACCTTTCTTTCTACTCTCTTAACATATTCCATTCTGAAAAAGAACTTTCTGTAGAGCAAGGTGATAATAACAAGGAAGATCAAAGGCAATTACATATCAGTATTTTTTGTTTAGATTTTTTTCTGACATTGTAGGCTGAGGAAGTCACTGTGTAATTTATGAGGGAAAAGTTTTCCAGCACATGGATTCTTTTCCTTCCTTGCTTGCCTGTGACTCTCACAGCCACTTCCTCCTCTAAAGGTGCACATGAAAGTCGTGATGGGTAGCATCATTTTGTTGGCTAAAAGGAAGTTTATACATAGTTATTTCTGAATGATTTTGTGAGAGAAGAAAAGGGTAGAGGAATTTTTCTGCACTTAATTTTGCATGTCTTAAGAACTAGCTTTGGCTTCATGAGAGCTATCAGAACCTAAGGACTTAAGCAAAATGGCTAAACTGAGAAATTGTGCTCAAGTGAAAGAAATATGTGTCTGTGGCTGCATGTATGTGTGTGGCTTTTCTTTTAGACCAGCTAATTTCACTCAGTGGGGTAATCAAAGCTGAAAAAGGTAGGTGGAAAATTTCTTTAAAGAGAAAGTTGTGAAAAAACCAACCCTCTAAAACATTCATTGGATCGAGTTGATGTTTCTGACAAGGACCGTCATATATTTGGACAACTTAATAGATTTGTATAGGAATTTCATTTTTTTAGCAGTGGGAAGTACTTGTGTTAACTACTGGGTGATATTTTTGTTTTCAATATGTTTTAGTAGTCCTACATTCTTATATGGAAATGGGAAAACACAGAAGCCAAGAAAAAACAGAGCAGGAGAAGGGGGAAAATGTTTTCTGATCTGACATAGAACTGGAGAAATGTTAAAAGGTTTGGCTACTTAGAGCAGAACAAATCTGAAATCTTACAGCAGCAAAATACTTGAGGCTCTGAGACTGTAATTCCCTAAATTACAGTGCTGAAAGCCAGTTTATGCTATTATGGTACTGAATGTTGTTGTGCATGAAAGCATTTCTTATAATAGAAGAAAATGTTACTGAAGGTTATTCCTGCTGCTGCTGTAATTATCTTCCTTAACTTTATCTTTGATTGTCTAAATGACTCTTAAAAAAAAAAAGTCAGCCAGTAAAGCATCATCTATATAAAATGAATTGTTTACAGGTATATTTATGTTGGAATGCCTGAATTTGTATTTATACTTACTATTTTATCCCATGAGCTAAAGATCTCTCAGAAACCATATATGTTGGACTCTTTCTCCTAAACACTGATTTCTCGTGGTTAAGTTGCTGTACCTCTCCCAAGAAATCAGAACTGGGATATAGGTGAACATTTTCGTTGTTTCAGTTAAACAACAAAGAAAACCAATGCAACAGATACATTTTATTTTTTTTTTCTGGAAAACAAGATCTCTTTTATAAATAATTTGACAGATTAGACAGTGTTAATGGCAAAAAAAGAGATGTGAGTTTGCATCATAGTATCCCCTTGGCAGTAAATATTGAAGTTCAAAAGACAATTTCTGTCATCTGACCATAACCACATTTCAAAATGGGCTAAGTGACTTCTTAGTAAAATGACATTTTATTTTTTGAGATTGATGAGAAGTTGTGTTCTCTGTCTTTATGATTCAAGCTATTATGTCAGTTTTACTACTGCTAGCCCTGCAAAACAGGTACAGTCATGGGAGACTGAACTGGTTCATGCATCACCTAGAGAATTGCTAATGAAGTTCCAGCTGCCAATTTCTTTCTACAAATTAAAAGTGTAGCACAGTTTCACCTTGTTTATACTGCTCTTTAATATTCTGCTTTGCCATTTACTTTCTAATGAATCCACTTGCTGCTCCAAAGCCTTGCTTTCATGTTTATGTTCAGTTCAAGATACATTAAGTGTTACTGTTTTGGGCACAGTAGATGTACTCTTAATGCTTGTCTTGTTGAGAACTTTAATGTTTAGCATTGCATTATATAAATGTCACTGCAGTTGGAATTAGCCCGCCAAACTTTTGCTACCAGTCACTGCAATTTAAGCTTCAAAAAGCGAACGTTGCTTTGCAGATCCGTGATTCATAGAATGGCCTGGGTTGGAAGGGACCCAAAGGATCATCAGGTTCCGACCCTCCTGCCACAGGCAGGGCCACCAACCTCCGGATTAGGTACTAGATCAGGTTGCGCAGAACCCCATCCAACCTGGCCTTGAGCACCTCCAGGGCCAGGGCATCCACAGCCTCTCTGGGCAGTCTGTTCCAGCACCTCACCACTCTCCCAGTGGAGAACTTCCCCCCTGACATCCAATTTAAACCTTCCCTCCTTCCAGTTTAAAACCATTCCCCCTTGTCCTATCACTATCTACCCTTGTGAAAAGTTGTTTTCCCTCCTGCTTATAACCTCCCTTTAAATACTGGAAGGCTGCAATGAGGTCCCCCTGCAGCCTTCTCTTCTCCAGGCTGAACAAGCCCAGCTCCCTCAGCCTGTCTTTGTAGGGGAGGTGCTCCAGCCCTCTGATCATCTTTGTGGCCCTGCTTTGGACCCTCTCCAACAGCTCCACATCTTTCCTGTACTGGGGGCCCCAAACCTGGAAGAAGTACTCCAGATGGGGGCCTCATGATGGCAGAGTAGCAAGGGACAACCACCTCCCTCTCCCTTCTGGCCACCCCTCTCCTGATGGAGCCCAGGATACCATTGGCCTTGTGAGCTGCAAGAGCACACTGCTGGCTCTTGTTCAGTTTTCCATCCACCAGGACCTCCAGGTCTTTCTCAGTGGGTCTACTCTCAAGGGGTTCTTCTCCCAGTTTGTATATATGTCTGGGATTACTCCGACAGTAATTTTTGGTTGATTTTTATGAAGCTAACAGTTAAGAGGGGAGTAACTTGTTTTTCCAAGCAGGTTGGATCTGGCTTAGACTATAAACCTAGAAGAACCAAATGCATTCACGTTTGCATTTCCAAGATGAAGCAGTCCTTCATCTCTGATTAAATGACACGTGCTTAAATAACTGTGACAGATTAGGGAATATATCTATGTCTGATGATGAATTCTTCTCTTCTGTGAATAGCATCTGTGATTGCATCCATCAGTGTGGATTAGAACTTCCACTCTATAGCAGAAAGTAAGCCATGCCAGAGAAACTGGAAAAGGAACAGAATGGAAGCTGTCAGAATAGGTAGCTGTAAGAAACTTTGTAGAACATGGGTTGCTTGAGGCAGTCATTCCTTTTTACCTAATTTCTGTTCCTCTAGGGCTGCAGCATGAAAAGCAAGAACAAGGAAAGGTGTGTTAGACTAATTATAAGAGAGATGCTACCAAAGCACAGGAGGATTTTTGGGACTGGAATCCAGCTGCTCCAGAGGAGAAATAAGGGCAGACAGAAACTAGGCTTCTCTGATTTGTAGTTCTAGATAACAGCCTCACAATCTCTTCCCATATTGTTTTTCCTTCCCCTACCAAATGAATCATAAGTTTCATAAATCGTATAGATTGGTTTGGGTTGAAAGGGACCTTAAAGACCATCTAGTTTAAGCCCCCCTGCCATAGGCAACCTCCTCTAGACCAGGCTGCCCAGGGCCCCATCCAGCCTGGCCTTGAACACTTTTAGGGATGGGGCATCCACAGCTTCTTTGGGCAACCTGTTCCAGTGTCTCACTGTGTGGGCAATGAATAGTTTCTTCCTAATATCTCATCTACATCTACTCTCCTGTAATTTAAAGCCATTACCCCTTTTTCTGTCTCTACACTCACTGATAAGAGTCCCTTCCCAGCTTTTCTGTAGGCCCTTTTTAAGTACTAGCAGGCGAGTTTCAATGAGGTCTTTATGGAGCCTTCTCTTTTCCTGGCTAAACAATCCCAGCTTCCTCAGCCTTTCTTTATATGAGAGGTATTCCAGCCCTCTGGTCATCCTTGTAGCCGTTGTCTGGACTTGCTCCAATACATCCATGTCCTCCTTGTGCTGGGGGCCCCAGAGCTGAACACAGCACTGCAGATGGAGTCTCATAAGAGGGGTACAATCACCTCCCTTGCTCTGATGGTCACACTGCTTTTGATGCAGCCCAAGATACAGTTGCCTTTCTGGGCTGCAAGTACACACTGCTCTCTCTTGTTAAGTTTCTCATCAGCCAGCACTGTCAAGTCCTTCTCCTCAGGGCTGGTCTCAAAGGATTGTCTGCCTAGCCTGTATTTGTGCTGATGAAGGTAATTGAGGTTGAAAGCATGGAGGAGCCTTGAATAATTCAGGATTAGTTCCAGAAACTGGGGTGGGATTTCAGTCTCCAAGGAAGAGAGTAAGAACTAAGTGGTCATTGTTCCAGTACAGCCCAAGGGGAACATGCAAGGTTCATGGCAGTTGTGCTGTTCTCCAGAATGAAGACTTTCCATTAGGAAGACTGCAATGGCAATCTTCTCCTGCCTTCCCTTCTGGGCCTCAGCTGTTAAAATGAGTACCAGACTGGTGGATCTTTGTTCAAAAGAGCTAAAAGCACCAGATTTTAGGAAATCAGTTGCAATATAATAAGGATTTCACTTTTATTTGAGGAACTTCTTAATATATGATCTAATTAGTCATAGTAAACTCCAACTTATTTATTTTGCAATATAGAGTTTTGCACCATCTTTTTCTCTGTAAGTCCATGCTTGCAAAAATGCACTGCTAAGTGCATTGTTTTTCCTGAATTCTTGAAACTTGTTGATTTGCTATACTCAGTTTTTCCACTTATTCAAGTGTTTTTTATATCTATGTTAAGTAGGTAAGCTACTGAAATACCCTTGAAATATTTAGAAATACACAATATTCTATTTAGAGAGATCTTTCCATATTGGTGAGAATTTCAGAAGTGTTAGGGAATGTGCCTAAATTTGAATACTCTTTTTAGTTTTTTTTTTTTTTTTTTTTAATATAAAATCACTCTCCTAAAAGCCAAGAAGTAATTTATTTTTGTATCTACACCAGTGACCAAGTTTCTTTGTCTTCTTTCCAATCATCGATATCAGGAAATATATATGTGCCTGGTCAGAATGACAGGGATGAAAAGGACACTGCACTTCCAAGTCCTTTTGTATAGGAGTTTGGACATCACATCAATGAAGTTTTCCACCTCCCTCAATTGGAGGAGAAAAATAAAAATAAATCCATGATTATAATTGCCTGGTAGAAAAAAATAGAAGCCTAAACCTAAAAAAGCCTTATTATAATTAATTGAAAAGGTTTTCTGCAGGAACGAGCGGTAGTGATTTGCATAAATTCTCATTAAGGTGAACAATGTATTTTCTTCAAGATTCATTAAACAAGCTTTAATCAGTTGAGCTTGAAAAACATCGCCATGAAACTTCAGTTTAAAAGTCATTATACAACATCTAAAGTAAGTTCTGAAAAATTACGGAAACGTGTCCAGGAGACATCAGCATCCTTCAGACAGTAAGAAGCCATGTAATAAATACCAAGAGGAAGGGTGGGTTGTTGTTACTGGATTTAAGTTAATTCATCGAAGACAAAACACGCCTGGTGGGAAGGAGGGCTTATGTCGCCAGCACAGTGGGGTGTCTTACCAGAGTGAGGTATCTGCAATCTAGTTTTTCTTTCATTTTCAGGGAGAGAACCTGACGAACTGGGAGGTATGCTCCATGCTTCAGTAGCTAACACCTCTACTTTATGCAGTGGATATTCTACTGCAGAGCAGTTCTTTTTCTTTCTTTCCTTAAATGGTTAAGCTGTGCAGGCCATGAAAACATGTATGTTTGCAACCTAAATATTTTCGTGCATGTCTATCCATTTCTGTTTTTCAGGATGAATTCAAATGTAGTTGTTCAAATCACAGATTCTAATTGGTTTGATGTATTGACTTTGCCCTGAACTTAATGAACAACTTTCCTTGACGAGTTAGTCTGGTGATAGCAGCTGTATGAAATTCGGCATAGAGCAACCATTATCTTCTTTGTCAATCTTCTGGGTGCCAGGAAAGATGGAGTGGCAATCTCAGAGTTTCTGAAGTTCTTGGCAATGCTTTCCTATCTATCTTTAAGTTCACAAAGACGAGAGCACTATTATTTTTAACTTATTCTACAAACAAATAATAATTCTGTTCTATTAATTGATTTTTATTATTGCTGGGTGGTGCAGTGGATTCCTTTCTTGACATTTGATGAGCAGTTATGCTTTTGTACTCTTCTGTTTCAGGAGCCAAATTTAAAGGTTTAGATGTTAGCACTGAATCAACTTTCTAAAGCAGCAGTTCCTAAATTGGAGCGTATGCTTATACACTCTCCAATAATGTATGGCTTACTTCCAAGTGGTACAGCTAGACTGGAACTGGTGCCACTGCAACTGGTACCTGACACCCTATATTGTGGTACCTGGCCAAAGAAAAGAAAATATATGTTCAGTCCCTATTCTAGAAGAATTTGCTTGCTACTTTCTTCTATTCAATATTTACAGTGGGAAGTACAGAGATGGGGCTGTGAATATCAGAGTAGATCAGGGATACTACCATTGGTGAGTTCTAGAAACTTTGTTCTCTTAATCTGTATCAATGTAACACTTGCTGTCTTTGAGAGAGATTTTGTGGTAAAAATCAGCACCATTGGCAACAAAAAAATAGACCAGTAAGTATAGCTTTTGTATTGTATTTATTAGCAAGTTTGAATTGTACTTTCCCCACTAACCAATGGGTGCAGCATTTTTTTCTTGTGAATTTCTCATTTGAGAGAGCTCAACAGAAGAGTAATAGCATACACAGATGTTTTGCTTTGTTATAGAAACCTTCCTCAATTTAAACTTTTAGGGTTTGAAGCTTCTGAATGAAAATGTAATTCATGATAGCTTTTGCAGTTCTGAAATCCAACTTTAAAACAGATTGTTTATTAGCAGGGTGTCCTTAAAAAGTGCTGTCAAATGCAAGTTAGCGTGATTTGAATATTCAGAATATTTTTTTGATGGACCCACACCACTGTGACATTCAAGATTTTATGTTAGCTGTGAGGTGCTCTTTGTGTGACCCTGAAGAAGAAAAGAAAGAAAATTTATTTATTTACAATTTGATGTCTTGAAGTACTTTCTTTGTCTTCTGATAATTGTCTCTGTTATTTCTTACTTTACTACATTGGAGAGACTGTGTTTTAGTATGTATTTTTTTTGGCTTTGAAACAGCATTTAAGTTCTTTATCTTATTGTTGTAATTAAACTGCACTCAAGATGTTGCATGTCTTATCTACAGAGGAAAATAGACATTAAAATATCTCCAGATAAACCCTGCTTTGATCTCTTCCCCCTTGCTTCAAATTTTGATACTTTTACATTTTATTTAAAGAGCTAGTAACCCAAAGCTGACTGGTGTATTAAGATTCGGTCAAACAGTTCCTCTAAGTACACTGGGAGGTCTTTAAGTGATGGGTGGCCCAAAATCCAAAGTCACCATTCTATTCAAATAAACACACAAAGAAAGTATATGCAGGACCTTTAACTCTTACAGGAGCTTGGCTGTGTGCCATGCTTCTGGCTGAATGGAATTGCTGATTTCAGGGTTGCCTGGGGCCACAGCCGCAAATAAGCATATATATCTCTGGGGTCATTGAAACCAGTTTTATTATTTTCATAGCTATTGGAAATAAGTCACCTGGCTTGACTTATACATAAAATTGCAGAGTATCAACCTGCAGAACTGACCTTTAATTTAAAACTTTCATCTGTTTTGTTGGCTTGCCACAATGGCCTGTGATATTAAAATAACAGCAACTTGTATATCTAGAAATATCATTTTATCTTTCTCAGTAGTTGATGGCTAAGCATGTGCTGTAAATTGGGGATTCCAGTGGAGTGCCTTCATGTGGAAGGATCCTCATAGCACTGCTGCAGCTCCCAGTGCTGAAGCCTTGTTTCAGTTCCCAATGGTGGGATGTCAAACCTCTAGTGTGTCTGGAAACATGGGGGTGGCTTCTTGGGTTTCCTATGGACTCCCAGTACCTCTCATGAGCGTCTGCCTCTGTTCCTCACTGATGTCTACAGGCTTTTATCCTGCAGTTGACCTGAGAGAGAGCTAGAGGGAGTGATGAAGTTGATTTGAGTGAGATGCTTGTGGTTTATTGCATGAAACATTTGAGTAAAGTATTCTGAAATATTTGGATAGCAAAATCTTAATGTCTCAGTATTCCTTCAAAAATTTATCAAAAGAACATGACAATCTGCACTGAAAATGGAATATGTTGCTATGTTGTTTTGATGTATATGTATGTATATGATGCTATGTTGTTTTAGTGGATGGGATGGGTGCATTGGATGGCTGTATTTATTGACTATGTAATAACTAATTGCTCAGTCTTTTTCTGTGCATAACATGTTAGGAATCTGGTATATTTATGATGCATGCACAGCATTATATTATTCCAAACAACTAATTTCCTGTGAAGAGAAATAAATCTTGAATTCCCGGTAACTTTGCAGCAAGATACAATGTAGAGTCCCAGAAAAAGAAGCAAATCTTGTAGAGCAGAGGCTGCTTATTTCTTATGTTTCTTTAGGTTCGTTTTATTATGCAGAAATAAATACATCCTGCTATTTCATATGCTCTGGCAAACTACAATTTTCTTCATTAAACTTTCGGTGGCTTGTAATGCCATGGGAGATAGCAAAGAGGGAGCTTGAACCCTGCAGAGGTAACCTTCCCAGGCTTTGCAGGTAGTAGATATTCACTGTAGTTTATGTAAAGATTCAAAAGTGGTTTTTCTTTGGGAAGTTGAGGGCAGGCATTGCAATGCTCTTTCTTAAACAATCTAGGTATTAAACACATGTAGATCCTGAGTGGAAAACCAACTGTTCAGACAAGCATGTGAAGTTGGAGCTTCTCTCCACGGTGAAATTTTCTATATTTTCCATCCTTCTGTGAGAAGCTGAAGTATTTGAAGAGAAATGTTAGCCATGTCAACAAATGCAGCACTGAAGTACTCAATCATTTCTCTCTTTTCTGCAGTCTGAAAGTTCTGACTGGCCTCTCCAGGCAGCTGTTCTCTGGTTCCTTTGGATCTCTTCCATTCCACTCTGTTGCATGTTTCTCATGATCTATCTAAGGCTTTTTTTTGCCATGTCTGAAGTTTCTTCTTATTCTGATCTCAGCCAGTCCTGCGTGATTAAATAGTAAAGGCAAAATTATTATTGTCCATTAGCAGTGCCAGAATTTGAGAAAGGATGATTTCTGTTACTAAAATACTAAATGTGAATTGTTTTCCCAGAAATCATTTCTGTGTTTGATGTGGACTGCTGAAAGAAGCAAACTGTTTTTTTTGTTGTTGTTGTTGTTTTTAAGGCCTTCAGTAATTTTTGTGCATTGTCTTCTCGTCTATTGACTTTATGCTATAGGTTTCTTTAGGCAGAACTTGGAGCTGTCATTACCAAAAGGCCAGAGTTATGAAATATCATAACCTTTTGCGGCACTCATTCCTCAGCTACTGGGAAAAATGCAATACTCTGTTATGCTGCTCTCAGGGATACTGGGACTTGAATGTTACAGTAGGAAGTTGAGCCTAGCACTTAACTATTGGCTCAATCTTCACAGATCTTCAGGCCTTTTTTAGAAGGATACTTCTTAGGAAAGTCAAACTCACTTTAAAATGAACAACACACAAATCACCAGTGCAAAAGTGCACTGTGGTTTTGCTGGTGTAGAACCGGGGAGACTCGAAAATCTGGCGCTGTTTCTATCTCTGCTAGTTTCTTTCTGTAGTTCAGGTTAATTTGACTGCAGTGATACAGTAAGTAAAGTTGATCTTGTACACTGTTCTATTAATGACTTCAGTTTCCCTCAATTGCTGTCTGAGATTCTTACTACTTACTGCCTAGCTCACAACAGCTGCTCTAAAGCATAGGAAGAAATGGTTTCTTTGGTTGCTTTGTTCTTATGCTTGGAAATCTAAAAAATCTACTGAAAGGCTATAAAAGCTTATGCCAATTGCAGTTGATTATAGAACCCTACTGGTTTCAGTGACATAAATTGGAGTTTATTCCAATGTTAGTATGGATTAACACTAATACAGCTGAAATCAGAATTTGATCCTGTGTGTTCTGATAACATAATTCAGCTAATTTGCCATTTCCTGGCTTTTTAGCTGAATCTGTGACAGCATTACAGTAAGATCCTCAGGGATATACTTGATGCAGACTAGCAGATCATGGTAACTATAAAGTTCATATTTTCTTTAACAAGCTAATTGTGATTAGTCCTCTTATGTCAAATTCCAAACTCTTGCCTACTGCCTGGATGCTTTTAACCAAAGAATTAAGAGAAAATAAAATTATTTTACATGTTGATGTTGACTTCTGTTTCAAGTGTTTCACAATTGCTGTGATGTGCCACAAAACTTAGCTTACTCTAATGGGTCCCTACACCTGGATGAGCTGTCAAGGCACAAAGATGAAACAAATCAGTAAAACTCATTTTAACCTTTTCTCAGCAGGATCAACAAACGAGCGAGTGCTGACCTGCTCTGTTAAAGTACACTTACGAAGGGCATCCTACAGGGTAGAGAAGTTGGAGATCTGGAAAGAGTGCAGTCCGTTCATCCAAGATTGTGCAAGAATGGTCACTCTATTCAGTAGAAGTCATTACACTCTTTTGTGGGACCAAATATTGTTTTTATTATTTGGATTGTTTTACTTTTGGATGTTTTCTTTTTTTCCCCCATAAAAATTGGCTTTGATATAACTGTAGCAAGCTCCATTTTATTCTGCTTTAGGAAAAAAAAAAAAAAGGCTTCCAGAATTTTTTCTGACATGTCTTCTGTGGCAAGCCCTAAAGGTCAACTTCAACTACATACATCATGAATGTTTTCTAGCCTCTATATATTCTGTAGGAATCCTATTCTGAGAAGAAAAAACACTACACTTTGATTTTTGGTTTTTTTAATTTTAGAGTTTTCTGAAAAGAAACTTTAAATATTTTGGTCAATTCACTGGTGAACTATAATCACAGAGAAACGTAAATCTTGGGTTTTATCTTAAGTATATGGTAACATATCTTGCTGTGTTTTTTATCAGGTTAAACATGCTTTGTTTTGTGCGTTTGTTGATGTTTCTCTTTTTTGTCCTCTAAATGTTTCACAGAAATGGCAGTACATCAAGTTTGATTCTTGCATGTAGCTGGACTTTGGAGCTGACTTAGAATAACTTAGATGTTTAATCCTCAGGGAGGAATCCCTTGATCTCCTAATATCATTTATAATTTAGTATATTGCTATAAATAGTGCTATCACCACAATCACTTGACACTTCTCCTTATCCCTCATCCACCCACCAAAAAGAAAAAAAAAAGATAAAAATGACAGTGTCTGTAAATTACGTTGTGGTTGAGAAGTTTCTCCTCTACTTATTACTTCTATATTTATGTGTTTGTATGTTCCCGCGTAGTCTTTTCAATGCTTCACTAAAAATAAAAGTTAGCCACGTAAACGTTCTTTCATGCTTTATATTTAGAGTACATAAGAAGTGTATGTTTAGGCATAATTACATACAATCTCCCTGAACTTTCTGAAAAGTCTGTGTCAATAAATAGATTGGAATTGAAAAAGATGTAAATTTTTAAAAATCAAGTTACTGAGCCTTGTTTTTTCAGTATAGTTTGCCCTGTACTGAAAAGAATGGAGAGTTGTTACGGGACTGATGTATGACTGATAAGCACATCTGTAGTGGTACAGGAGGTATGCCTCATTTTTCATATAATGGCTTAAAATGTGCATGTTTTGGAAAAGCTTCATGTATATTCAGTAGATGGCTTGTCAGATAAAGTAGTTTAATCTCTGTCTTGTTGAAGTAGCTAAGTCTCAACGTTTCCACTGTAACTACTGCATTCTCAGGCCTTAAGACATCTGTCCTTTTCCTTAGAATTAATTGTACTGTTGTGAGTAGCTGTATGGTGAAATGGCAAAAATTATTTTATTTTTTTTAAAGGAAAGTAGGAAAAAGAAATAGGCTAGTGCCATGTTCTACTGTGGAACAGTAAATCTAATAAGGCCTGCTGGGCCCACTTTTGTCATCTAAAATAGATTTGAAAAGGGCAGCAGGGGTTCCAACTATGAATTCTGAACACGCTCCAGAAGCTTGGAATTACATTTTCACACATACATATATATGTGTGTGTGCGCGCACTTGTATAAAATAAGCGAGTCATGAGCTATTGCCAGGCAGTAGTTTGGCACTGAAGAATATTTGTAAAGAATAACTTTTAATGTGTATTTGAGATAATATGTTATCAGATAATACCTTGAAGTCTTAGAGGAACGGAATTAGCAATTTTTTGTTATGTAGTGTAGTTGGGAGAGATGTTAGCTTATCAAACAGCTGTGAGAAAAACAGAAAGCATTTTCTGGTTTAGTAATTTAAGCATTTTTCAATAAATGTTTCTTCATAGACCTGCTGTACACACTGTGGTTAAGAAACTCAGGGAGCACACACGATGACAGGAGCCTCTCTTCTCCCTCTGTGCATATCTTCCACCTCCTGAGAGGAATCTTATGGTATCCCATTGTTCAGCAGCAGAAAATATTAATTACTTTTCTCACTTCCATGCAGCGTGTTTTTTACATATATCTGAATAATCAACTAGTCCCGTACCAGGTAGTCAATATGATTATTTTGTATTTTGTGTAGTCCCTCTTCTAGTGTTTGTTATGTCAGGTAAAAGATTGAACTGAGAGGGAGTGAGCTGCGCGTAGGGTTAACATTAAGGACAGATTCTTTCAGCATATGAGGACACACTTAGAAATGAAAGGGCTTATAGTATGGAGAAGAGTACAGTTTGAAGCCTTTACAGTTAGCTTTTGAAATATTTATGTTCCTGGAGGAAAAGGTTTTTCAGGCCATCTCAAACTTCTTGTAACCAAAATGTTTTGAACTTTTGGTTGCTTAAAGTTTTCAAAGCTCTTTTAGTCAATAAGAAAATCAATGCTAGCAGCGTGCTTCAGTTTAGTTAAAGCGGTGCTCAACAGCAGTCAGTGTTGTATGTAGCTCCCACCACCTGTTCAAGATGTCCTTCCTTCTTCAGAATAACACTGTGCATCTTCAGTCGCAAAGTTAGAGAAGTCTAGAAGGCTGCACCCAGTGGGCTGCTGAATTGCAGCCTACTGTTGGAAGAATCAAGCCACAACTGGCAGAATTGAGGTTGCCTTGTTAAATGTATTTTTTTCCATGATACTCTGCAAATTTGCACTGTGTATTTTAAAAGATCAATTCCTTTAAAAGACATTGTACAGTTCAGAAAAATCTTAGAAAGTCTACATCTATACTTTGATACAAGATCTTTATGTATTGTGATACAATTACCTTTGTCTGTGATTTTGTTGTTTGATTTTTGAATTTTTGGTGGTTGATTTTTCACTTTGCCTTCATTTTTGATGGCAGTCGCAAGCATGTGGGTGTATAGTATAGTTGTCTCACTCATGCATCTTTCCATTCTGCTTATATCTAATTCAGGAAAATATCACCCAAGAAGTTTTATGAGAAAAACACTGCTTATGGTACTGCTGTAGTTCATATTTGTTCTGATATTAAACTTAGGTTGGCTTTGATATTACTGTTAAAGGACAGTAATAGCACAAAATCTTTCAATAATATTATTATATATTTATATATTATCCAATCCTAAATGCATAATTAATAGCTTTCGCTAGCAGTTGTACAAGATAGGAATGTTGTCTTCCATGCATGAGCTCTGAATTTGATGCATTCAGGTATTTCTACATAGTTAGAAATGGATCAAATTGTTCGCAGAAGTTAGCTTGGGACTAGTTTACTGGCACTTCATTTTCCTTTTGTTATGTTAGGTTTTACTTTAGTGTAAAAAATTATTTGCATGTTGGTGTTCTTTTGCAATCTGTTTGAAATGTGTAGTCCTGTTCTGAGAGCTGGCAACTCAGGATTGAATACATCACTTAGCTAGTTGTTACCCAGTATTTCCCATCTGAAAACAGCTGAGTTATTGTCCATTCCTTAGGGATTCACCTAAGAAAATTTGTTCTTCAGAGAAACTAAAAGCTGCAACCTGAAACCCAGAGGATGCATAGAATTTGGTCTCCTGCGGGTGTCCCTAGTCAATATACAATATAGATACCTTTTTTTGAAAACCAGCGTGGATAAAATTTTACAGCCTGCTAGTGTTGCAGATAAATTCTGCTTTCACAAATATTGAGAAGGAATGAACTTTAATACAAAATGTGCAAGATGTGATTGCTGCCAGAAATCTGCAAGACTGGTAAATAGCTCGAGTCTATAATTAAACATTTAGATGAATGAGTTTTCACATGCTTACGCTTATTACTCTTAAGACATGTCTATGCACTAGATGGTACTTTCTGATTTTTTTCTTTATCAATACAGACTACGTGTATATTTTAGTCTTTGAGCAAGTATGAGAATTGTCAAAAGTATGACAACCTCTATTGATTGCCTGCTTTCTGACCACATGCCTGCCTAACAGATAGCCTGTAAGTGCTTTGGAGGGGTAGATTTGACTGCTGTACATTCAGGGATGTGAAGCTGTTTATACAGAGGAGGCTCTGGCCGTGTTTTCAGGCTTGTCATCTCTACACGTAACATAAAGTCTTGTAAGAATCCTTAGCATAACTTGTTAAGATCTACTGTAAAAATGCTCTAGGGTTCTTTTCCATTACTATTTATGAAAAGAGAGTAAATGAGAAATATTCTAAAATGATTTTGAGGAAAACCAAGGAAGAACCTCCAAGTAGAGACTTGCCAGTCCATCACAGCCAGTCCATCACTGCCTATCTATTTTATGTGAGAGAAGGCTGGGCAATAGCTTCCTCTGTGCACATTTGGGAGTTCTCCTTTTTCTTAAAAATATGTTCCGTACTTCAAATACTGATGTTCATTTTAAGCATATGGGGACCATTAGCAATATTGAAGCTGGACATATGGCTTAATGCGTTAAATCACTTTAGAATGTTGCATCTGTTTTTTTACCCTGGTGTTAACACCTGGATCAGTTTAGCACCAGTGCAGAAGTTCAGGACATACAGAGCTGTTAATTTTAAAAACATCTGGGCTTTTTTTGTGTATATGCATATATATGTGTATGTGTGAACTGCTGTATCTCTGGTATTATTTGAGTTTAATGAAAAAAATCTTACTTGAATTGTGCTGAAGGTGTGTACTGACCCAGGCAAATCAGCAGTTTATAGCAGGAGGCAGAAGGAATCTTTTGAGTATATAAGCAAATGATTCGCCTGTGCAGCTTTTGTCTTTCTTCAGACTTCCATTTTCAAAGTATTGATAGCTGGCTATGATTCTTCTTTCTTCCCCTTTCAAACTGATCCATTTGTTGTACACTGAATAAGATATCCCACTCTCCCGGGATGCGTGAAATGGGCAGGCATTAAAAATTGACGAAAGCGAGTTCTCTGGCTGAGTCTGCAAGCCTTATCTGAAGCTGCTTGAAAGTAAAAATGCCAGTTGTGTTGGAGCTTTGAAAAATGGCTTTCCCTTGTGACCCACTGCCTTTTAGCGAGAGCAGAGTTTACAGCTCTTTCTAAGAGTGATGAGTGCAGTTGGCGAGTTTCTCTTGTTATGCCCATTAGCAAGATTGGACTAATCTGTGGGACATAACCTGGAGGTAAACTGTGAGTGAAGGAGAAGGAGAAGACAAGGCTAAAAAGGCGTTTTGTAGTTTCGTTTATCCCAGAGTCTTTCCTGGAGTCAGCAACTAATAACATTTTCTATCTGTAGAGAGCCCCGGTCACTGTGAAAGCAGAGGCATTATAAAGGACACGTCAATACTGCCTGTCAGGGCATCAAGAGGAACTGCTTTCAAAACTGCCATTGAAATCGGTGACTAAGCATCGGTACTGCAGCAGAATTAATAGATTGTTAATTTAGTAATTAAAGAAAGATGGGGCCTTGTCAGCCTGGAGCAGGGTCAGGGCCAGGGCCGGGTGGGCTGTGGGCCTGCAGGAGGGCCTGGCTCGGGGGCCTGTGGCTGGAGCTGGAGAACTTTGCCACTTTTAACTTTGAGAAGAAAATGACATAGAGCTGCCTGACTCTGGTATCTCGGGTGTTCACATTTCTGCATCCTCTTGCGCAGTCAAGTTTAATGTTGTCCAAGTGTTTCTTTTGTCACGTTTTAAAATGTGAAACAGGGTAGTAGTTAAAGGTTAACTAGCAGCCTATGCAAGACATGCTGATTTGCTGTAGGAAATCTAGCTTCATCTCTTGTATTAGCTTTTTCCAGTATCCCAAAGCACTAACCAGACTTTGTTGTTGTTATATTCAAACTTTTAACTTTGTTTCATGTCCTGTCTTGTAGACAGGACATTTGATAGGACTGGGCCACGAAGTAAGCTGGAACCAACAGTTTCTGTATTTTTCATACTGACAGGTATTAGATTGTTACCTTCACGTGCATGAAAAAATACATATATTTCACAGTTGTCTGCTGAATTTTGTAGCTAAATACAACATGATCAATACTGTATCTGCAGGGCTTGCTGCTGATTGATTGATTTTTAATACAAACAGGACTGAACAGGAAAGGATCGAGCTTACATCAAAGTTTGTTGCTAAGGCTGTAAATGAAATTTGACTGAATTCATGCAATCAGAAGGTACAATAGGGTTTTTTTTTTATGACTTTGAGGAAAACAGTTTACCTTTGGCAAGGAAAAACCAATAAGGGGATACGCACTGCGTGGGAAGGACTGGTGCAGCAGCTGTTCCCTTGAAGGGACGTGGTGGTTCCTTTCCCTTAACTGCAGCATGGAGTTGTTTTATGCATTTGTACATTTATATACGTGTACATAGATGTGTTTTATAGATGTATACAGGTTTTTTTTTTTTTTCTTTTTTTTTTTAAGTGGTTGCATGGCTTCAAGAATTGGAAGTAGGCACACTTGCAAAAGATAAAATAAAACCCTACCATTTCCTGGGAGTGACCTGAGTGCCATGTAGTCTTTTTATGTCAGAGTGCAGGGGAGGGCAGTTACAGTTGCAGTGTTACTGCCACTTATTTCCTTACCATTTCCCTAATAAAAAATGCTTTGATAATTCAAGGTTTCAGCTCTAAATCCTGACATCTGATAGCCTTTGTTAGCTCTGCTCACTGCTCGGGAGCCTGGAGTCTTAGACACTGTGCTTTTCTTAGAGAGAAAGGACTATTTCTAGCCTAACACCTGCTTTACTTTTATCAAATTCCTAGATTTTTTTTTTATGACTCTGAGAGTGCTACTACAAACTGAAATCACAAACAGAGGACTTAGGTTTCAGGAAACGACTCCTCCAAAGGACAAGATAAATAATGTGAAAACAAAGATCTTGTTTTCTTCCAGTGTTCTTCTGTGACTAGACTAAAATGAGAAAAATGTGTGTGGGGTTGGGAAAACAAATAGAAGCAACCCAATCCACTGCATAAGCAGAAATCAAAATGAAATTTTTCAAGCATTCTAGAAGGCATCATCAGATCTTTAAAGGATTTAAGCTGACCTCTTCATAACCTCCATGTGCACAGAGACAAAAGGACATGCCGAGAGGAAACATGTCTGAAAGCATTACAGCAATGTGTGCTGCACAATGGACGGGCTGAGCTGCTAGTTATTTAGGGTATTTGCATGGAGATTCTGTGGCATAGTATATCAGTGTCTGAGCATTTTCCATTAATGAACAACACAACATTCCTGAAACTAACAGAATAAAAATTGAGGTTTGGATACAGGTTGCAAAGGACTTGTTTTATTGGGGGGAGTGAGAATGTAAGAGGAATCTGGGTGAATAAATTCGACTAATGCACTTCCAGTGTTGGCCTGAATTTCACACCATTTTTTGCTTTCTCATCTGAATTGAAAAATGATTAATTATGGGAATAATTTTTTTGGAAAAGAAGGAAGAGAGAATGAGTTTAGAAGAGACAATTAGATGAGAATCATCTAATGATGATTAGAGATAAATCATCTCTCTTGTTTAATATTTTTAATAGCAGAGTCTTGAGCTGGCTGGATTCTTAATTACCCCAATAAAATAAATGCTAAATGAGTTAAGCTCAATATGAACAACAAAGCACCTTTAAAGAATTGCTTAAATTTAACTTTGGTTATGAAGACAAGGAATTAATTGAATTCTTGTCATCTTTTTGAACTAAAGAGGTCTCACGCCTTCTCCTACAGCATAAATTTTAAATGCAAATGATCAGATTTGTGCAAACATAGGGGACAGATTTTTACAATATTGAATTAGACATGGAGACTGCTAACGGTTGGCACCAGTCCTTGCCAGGGTGGTTGGAAACAAAAATGCTGAAAACTGCAGGTTTTTTTTCCTCCCAATCAAGCTGACACAGGCAGGAATTCATAAGCTAATACAACATAAAAAATGTTTTTCCTCAATTTTAAGAAATATAAGGAGAAGATGTAATCATCTGTAAAATATTCTGCTGTCTACCTCCAGCAAGGTGTTAGCTGAAAATGTTGTCTGTCAAAATATTGTATGAGAGAATTGTGGGAGTGCCCATATAGCACCAGAGATTTGCATGCTCTTACTGACTTCTGTGTTTATTGTTCATCTAACTCAGTGAGATTAATTCCAACACCTAAATTAAAATTTCAGTTAAAAAAAGGCCAGTTGGGGTTTTTGTTCTGAATTACTGGAGGATCTGTTGCTTCAACAATAATGTTTGTCAGTTTTTCATATTTCTTTTACATTTTAATTACAACTCATCAAATCTTAGCCGATTACTCCTGGGTTAGACTCAGATGAATGCCGCTGAAGAGTGTTTTAATTTAATGCAAGCAGCATAACATCTGTTTCTAATGTTTTAAAAGCCAATTTATATGGAAATTTTGCTTTAGTGAAAAGTCAATAGATGTGGACTTTCTCTAACACCTCCGGTAGAAATTCAAAACTTGAATTAAAGCAACATCAAAACAATGCCATTCTTTGTTGTTGTAGCAGTGTGATTACATTTTCACAGCCTTCTATTTATGTCTTTTTCCTTCTATTGAAATGAAGTTTTTATTTGTCTTTTGTAGTCGAGCTATCAAGACAAACCAGGACCTTCTGCCAGAGACGCCGTGGACCCACATATTCTACAATGACTTCTGGGGAACGCTTCTCACTCACAGTGGGAGCCACAAGTCATACAGACCTCTCTGCACGCTCTCTTTCCGCATCAACCATGCCATTGGAGGGATGGACCCCTGGGGCTACCATCTTGTAAACGTCCTGTTGCATGCTGCAGTCACAGGCCTTTTCACAAACTTCTCCAGGATCCTCTTTGGGGATGGATACTGGACCTTGATAGCTGGTCTGCTGTTTGCATCCCATCCGATCCACACTGAAGCAGTAGCGGGGATTGTGGGGAGGGCAGACATTGGAGCCTGCCTCTTCTTTCTGCTTTCCCTGATGTGTTATGTGAAACACTGCTCTACGAGAAATTCCTCAGCTAGAACTTGGGGCTGGATCTTGGGAGCAGGACTGTGTGCTGGATGCAGCATGCTGTGGAAGGAACAGGGAGTGACTGTTCTGGCAATTTCAGCGGTGTATGATATCTTTGTATTTCATCAGTTGAAAATGCATCAAATCATTCCTTCTTTATACAAGGTGAGTCTCCTTTTCTTTCCCATAAGCTATTTGTAAAGAACCAGTCACTGTTAATCAGGTGCTAAATGAGTTTTCAAGCACACAATAATTCTTAGTAGTTTTGTCAACTCTGAAAAGTAAGCACAGATGTCTCATACTGAAAATATCTTTAAAGCAGTTTAGCAAGGATTTTTTAGATTTTGTTTAAACAGTGTGCTATTTAAACCCATTACTATTACTTGACGCTGGGAGTGTATTTTTTTAAATCACTTTCTTTGCTACCAGCAGCTCCCTCCTCATTCTGTTTACTGTCAAGCACTGGATGTCTGGCTGCCATTTGCAAAGAATTCATTCATGCTCTTATCTTGTATCTTGCAAACTCAGCTTAGTTTGGTCGGGCAGGCAAGTGCGGCAGCTGATACCATCTACAGGCTCCCTGAGGCAAAGATAGAGCTTTTATTGTTCTAGTTTAACAGAGATGCACAGAACCTGGGTGTACATCTTTGGCACGTATTTTTTTCTTCCCCTATTACAAGCTGTGACCCATATGTTCTATTGCCTTACCAAACCAAGTATTTCTCATTTTCTAACATCTAGCCCACAAATTAGCAAGTGAAATAAACATAAATAAATAAATAAAGCCCATCAATCCCCCCGTCTATCCCTTCCCCAAAGCTCATGTATTTTAGTGATATCCATATACCCTAGCTGAAATCAAGACTTGATCCCATTAGTTGCTGTACTAATGAATGAGCTGAATGAGTATAATTTTTCTTTCAGTGGATTGCTTTTCCTTCAGAAAAATGACGACTTAACAAAAGGAAAATGTTTCATGGGGGACACCTGTTGTCTCATTTTTCAGTGAGACATAACTAAGTATAGCGATAAAATAAAATAAGGCTTTTCAGTTTGTTTCAATCACATTGATTTAAAAATCTGATTTCTCACTCAAAAGAAATTCTAGTATTTGGTAAAGAACTGCTGTCTTGTTGATTTGAAATGACTTTTTAGATTTATTTTCACATAAATTTGAAATTATTATGCAAGAATGATATTTTAAAGTGATATTTTTGTCTCTTCTGAAATGATTAGTAAGAACAGAGCTAGATTTCCTTGCTAAAATCTTTGGTTTTAGTTTGATTCTGTGTGTTTGTACATACAATGGTAAAGACAAGCTCGTTTATTTTTAAATATTGTATTAAAAAAAAATCCAAGTAAGAAGCCAGAGTATATAACCATTTTCAACCCCACATTCTTTGAGATTGTTTGGGTGTTGCCTTTTCCTTGTTGCTTTGGCCTTAAAATGTGTTCCTGGTAAGATCTAAAAAATTCTTTCCTCCTTGCGCAAACAAAACCAACTTTTGGATTAAGAGTTTTATTTTTTTTCTTTAATGTTCTTGCCTATGATTTTCTGCTTGAAAAGACATTCCTGCATTGCAACTTGCGTGTCAGTAGCCATCTACAGACGAGTAATCCTGAGTTATCCTCTGGCTGAAGCGTTTTGAAACCAGAATACAGTTTCAAACAAAACAAACAAAAAACCCACCAAACAAAACCCTATCTTGTTTCAGAAACGTTTTCCGGAATGTCTGGACTGTTAGAAAGAAATGAAGCAATTTACCTGGTCTGGAACTTGTGCTTTTCATTTTCTCAATGTGGAAAGGCGATTGTAGAAGGAAAAACATCAGACGTCACAAAGGGCAGTCCCGAATAAAATTATGGTCTTTTGATTAGGAGAGGAAAAGTGTAGAACGGAGCCAAGGAAGAGAGGAAAATAATTTTAAGAGATGGTTAGCTTAAATCTGTTCTAAGTAAGTGTACAGTAACAATATGAAACCCATAGCAGAACAGACAGCGTGCCATGGCATCCTTGCAATGGAATGGCAGAAAGGAGCTACCCATTTCAATGTACCTAACCTTAAGCTAAACACTGTCCAGCTGAGCTGACACATCTGTTTCATATGCTGTGCTGCAAACTGGAACAGAGAGGAAATGCTGGTAATAAAAAACCCTTTAAAACAAAACAAATATCTCAGATATGGCTTTATGAATTATTTTAAACCTGAATCAACTCATCTGTGTGAACAGCTATACTGGGAAATATTTTGAGGAAAGTTGAGGTGCAAACTGAGAGTGAAGGGTTTGGGGGCAATGGGTGGTTAAGGATTTGGGCTTTTGTCATCTATAAGCCTTTTAAGAACACACCACTGGGGGAAATGAGACCCAATTAATTGTGTATAAGGAATGGTAAAACCACTGAGTGCCTTCACAATGGCCAATGAGAACGAGCTGGCAAAAGCAGCTTAAAAATGCTCCAGCAGGTGGTAGAGATGGCATGAGAGTGACAAGCCAGTTGTTTTTTTCATCTTGTTCTTATCGTTGGGCCAAGCGTCAAATAGATACGAAATGGTGGCTCCTACACAAGACCAGTAGCTGTTTACTGGGCTCATACCTGTTATCATGGTGAGTCTGTGATGTGTCATTTGATGTGCCACATCAAATCCATGACAACATCCCATTGCATTTTGAATGGACTGGCAGGGCTTCTGAATGAGGCAGCTGCAGAGCAGGACCACCAGCAGAGCAGATGATATTACTCATTTTTTAAAAGCTATTTTTAATACACTTTTAAAAGTGTATATCATAGCTACTTATTAAACTATCCAGCTCTTTTGCCTGTCATCTATGTACTGGTTATTCAGTAGAACTTGGCTGCTGATCTTTTTCCCTTTGCCAACTCTTGTTGCCTGCCCACAATACTTGTGCTCTGGCTGGCAAAGTTGTCAGTCTGATCCCAGTTTGATTTGGTTAGCTCTGTTGTATTCTGTCTGACTCACTTTTGAAGTGTACTCTGATAAGAATGTATTTGCTGTCTTTAAGTCAGCAGAATTTGATGAAAGTGCATTTATTACAGTTGTAAGTAAGTTGTTTGGAGTGAAAGCAATTAAAAAAAATGTGGCTCTGTACTGGGACAAAGCGTTGCTTATTGAAGAGAGAGCTGGGATTTTGTTTTGATTTTCAGCATTTTAGACCTTGAGTTGTTTCTACCGTAAGCTGTGTAGCAGGTATGCAGATTGATTGAGTTGTCATGTATTATGTGTATCTAATGCTTGCACCTGTCAGCAGTTAGACTTGCACAAGTTAAACTACCAGAAGTGTAGGGATGGGAGGGGGAATCTGAATGCGACAGAGGGCTGTGATCAAGTTTGTAATTATAGAAACTATGCAGATCCAGAGGCCTAATTCTTTTGTGTTTGCGGTCCCCAGCTTGAGAGCAGAGCCATTAATCAAGATTGCTGTATGCAGTCTTCTGTGCAATTAGTAGTGCAAAGCTATTATAAACCCAACTGTGCTGTCCTTTTTTCCTCTTTACTTTTTTTTAAGTGAGAATGGAGCTGGACAACATTAGCCATTAAGAAGATGGGGTAAATGCATTTAAAATTCATTTTTAATATAATGGTAATGATAAAATATTTATTGCTGTGTGGTTTATGTGTGCAAACTGCGTTATAGAAATAACTAAACCAGATGTGTGTTCCATTTATGTTCCTCTGCTATGGTATGGTAACATTTTACCAGATCAACACAGTGTTAGTACAGGGGGTTTGTTATACTAAAATAAGGAGACCTCTCTTTTCCCATTACTGATTTGATTAACCCCCTCTCCCCCACGGGAGGTCTGTCTCACATGTGGAATTAGTTATTGTTGTCTATAGCTTAATGTGAACCACAAATTGGATTGCAGGATGCATTGTCTAACCTTCTGTGCTATTATAACAGTATTGGTTTTGTAAAAAGCAATTTTATTGGAGGCCTATATTTTATTTAAGGTAATGATGGAAAGCTGGGGCCTGCATGGATGACATGGTCAACCACCAAACCAAGTTTTATAAAGCACTACTTTCTTTTATGGTCTTGCAATAACTTCAGTTGTGGGTGATATGTATGATTCCTGCTCAAAATAGGACTTTCTGTGTATTAGATAAAGCTGCTGATTTTTGAGAACACTCCAGACTTGAAATAAACCACTTTCTCCATTCTTTGAAGTAGCTACTTTTAGAACTATCATGTCTTGGAAAGCAATTTCAAAATAAAGTGCTGCTCTTGATTTAGACTTGGAGGTGTATTCTTCTCTTCTGAGGGGATTTTAAAGCCTTAGAAGTGCAGTATGACTCGATGGTTTTTCAGCTCTTCTCCATCTACAAATTGTTTCATTTTGTGGCAATGTTTTATCATTGCTTAAAATCTGGCTCAGTTATATGCTTTCTGTTTATTTTCAACAACCTAAGGAATTTTAAGATGATTGAACTTGCCCTCAGGCCTAGATATTTTGGCAGACCTGATTGATAAGCTTTGATTTTCTAAGTTACTTCTCTCAAACACTTATGTGATTATGGTCCTGCCTTAGCCTCGTGTCACTGAAATGCAAGGTTTAGGCTGCTGGGGCAGCAGCTGCTCTCTCGCAGAATAGGCTTCATGCTTGGAACCAAATATTCAGAAAACACGCTTCTCCTGGACATCATTTTTGCCCTGGTTAAAAATAATAAATAACTTGCAGCTTCAAACATGGTCTGATCTCATGCAGGTTCTCTTTGTCTACAAAGAGCTGTTGCATGTCATCTTTGTGTGCTGTGTAACCTCTGAGGTTTCAGAGCTGAGGGCAGGACTGGAGCCCCGGCCACTGGGACAGCTGTGAGCGTGGACTCTGTGGTGGTCAGCTGGGGGTTAATTCTCCTGGCAGCTCCAAGCCCACAAAAAACTGTGGAAATGCTGAGACGAATGTGCCTGTACATACATTGCTCATATTTCCGGCTGAACCAGCCCAGTGCTTTTCTCTTCGCACTGCAGGAGAGCGGCAGTGTGAGGCCTGCGCTGTCCTGGCCACCGCTACCCCTCCCCCAGCAGATATCTCCTAGACAAAAGAAGCTTTTTGCAATTTAGTCTTTCCTGACAATTTCGAGTAGCTAATACTGCTGTTTCCTGTAGTTCCCACAGCTTCTTGCTACATTTCCTTTTGATCCTAAAGCAAGAAAAGCAAGATTGGCCTCTGCTATCTTTCTTGTCAGAGATATTGGTCTCTTGCGGGTCCTGTGATGTCAGTGGAGTTGTACTGAACTGGACATCGATATGTATAAATCGCTGTTGTTTCCTGAGAATATTTGCATATGGTGAGTTAAACCACAGAAACAGATAATGTATGACAGAAATAATGTGAGGGCTGCTCTGAAAGTAATGCCTCCTATTTTATTGTGTTGGCCAGCAACTTCAGAGGTGAATGTTGGTGGTATGGAAGCAGAGGTTGAAGCTTCCTACCAATATTCTGTTACATTTTGTTGCTGTGCAACCGATGGCAGCAGAGGGGCACTCTGACACAATGGTGTCTGACATGGAAGTGCGGATGGAGCAAAGGTGTGGCACTGAATTCCTCCATGAGGAAAAAATGGCACCCACTGACATTCACTGATGCCTGATGAACATTTATGGAGATCAAACAGTGGATGTGAGCACAGTGAGATGGTGGTGGTGCGTTTCTGTTTCAGCAGTGGTGACAGCAACAGTGGTTGCCTTCGCTGGTTCAGATTGTTGCGAGCATGGCATGCAGGTTNGCACAGCTAATGGTGGTGACTGAGTTGAAAACGAGTGTTTTGTAGCTGAGAATTTGCTCTATCAAATAGTGTTATTGTGCTCTCTGTATCTGTTGTAGTTTCCATGGAATTAAATAGGAGGCATTACTTTTGGAATGACCTAGGTAGCATCCTGAGGCAATTTTAGCAGCAGTTTTTGTTTTTTATTTTTTTTTCAAATAAGGAATCGTAAACTGTTAGAATATGCTGGCTTAAAATGGACTGTATGTTAATATTAAATCTGTAATATCTTTTTTGAAATAGCTACTAAAATCTGCATTACTTTTTTTTCTACCCACTTTGAAGTCTGCAATAATATTTTTGAGACTATTTGAGAGTTCCTTTCTGGAAAGAAGGAAAAAGGAAAGGCTTCTTTAATAAGTGTGTAAGTAAATCAGAAACAGAGAAGCCTTTTCGTTTTTACAGAGTGTGTGAAGACATGAAGAACTCTCAGTGTAACAGAGTGGTTAGTTTGCTGGAGAGAGGTTGCCACTGTCTTCAGTCTTAGATTAGATTTATACTGCATGGTAGCAAAATATGCCGCGTTCTTCTTTCTTCTTGGCTTACAAAGGATTTTCTTTAAGGCACAGGGTGAAAAAGCTTTCAGGGCTTTGCACGGTTGGTATTAGCACTTGCTTGACATTCCGAGGTTGCATTCCAATTACAAATATGAGGAACAGTCTGACTTTTTCATGTTGGTGTTTAATTACAGGGTATTGGTGGGCTTGCCATTTGCCAGTTTTTGAAACCTGTGCTGGTAATATTCAACTGTTAATGTTACTCTCCTATTTTCTAATGTTTTCACAGTATTAAACAAAACAAGTAAAAGCACAAAACTTGGCATAGTATATAACAACTGTGTTTCAGAACATTGAGTATTTACAGGTGTCGGTTACTCTTCATCTTAGTGATTATCTCCGGCTTCTGAATGGAAACAGCTTTGTAAAGCTATTTTTCTAGCAGCTGCCAAGTTTCTTGTACTGTACTAAAAAGCAGCTATGTATAATATGTTTTGGTAGGGGTGATCAATGCAGAAAATATTTTAAGCGTTGATAATGGGTTGTGGGTACCTGTGAACATGGAGGAATAAGAAGTACATGCAGCTTTGGTCAGTCCTCAGCTTTGCATTTGTTAGTGAGCTGGGAAGGTGTGTTCTTTTTCTGTCTAGCTCTGCTTCTCCATGAGTCAGTTTTACTACCCATAAAGTGGGAAAAACAACATACAGTACTAAAGGTAAGTGGTGTTTTAGTGAGCTAAATGTATTCTTTCGTGTAGATTTGCCTCAGAACTTATGCCTTTATGCTTAAACATCTTTTGGTATTTTGGCTAACATGAACGTATTTCTGATCTCTTATTCATCCAGTATGTATCCTTTGCATCTGTTAAATGCCAGACAGAAATTTTATGCTTGTGCCTTGCATACAAATGTTCTTCAAATACTCTCTTCAAACACGAGTGCTTTACATTATAATCCTAATATCATATTTAGGCACCTAAGTGTCCTGATTTGATGAAGTGCTGAATGCTTGTAGCTCCTGATGGGCTGATAGGCTTTGCTTAATGACCACATTACACTTTGTAGACCACAACAAAATAACAAGCTAGACTATCTGCTTCCAGCACTTAGGGCAAGTGTCAATAGCAGTAGAAGATGGCGGGGACGGTACGTTACCAAACAGAGTCAAATAGATAGTGTACAGGGGAGCAGCTGCAGATTCTGAATGCTCTCAGTTCTGGCTCTTATAAATGCATTACAACATCTTCTGGAAAGATGATTGCTACTGGGAGAATATGAAAATCAGGCTTATGATTTTTGAGCATCTTCACTGTAGCCACGTAATTACCTGAGTCTATACAATAGAATTATATTCTCAAAGGCAGTCATCTTCCTAGAGCCCTACATAAAACAGAGCCTTTGCTGCTACCTGAACATGAACGTTGATTCCAGACCTGGGGGAACATGTTTGGGAGGAGTGGGAACATATGCAAACCCTGAGCCACAAGGGAGACTTTTCTCATGGTATTAGGTTTAATTTTCAGTTTCCTGGTTTATGCTCATTTTTATGTGCCGTAATGATTTAATGATTACATGCACACTTTTTCCAAGCTGAGTGATTCTGAACAGTAATCTATGTGGACAGCTACAATATTAAAAAGGGGGAGAATACAAGTGTATGAGATTTATGGTGGAAACAGCCAGTCGTGATAGAAGGCAGCAAACATTTTCTGACATATTTACTGGAGGAACAGATGATATTTTGTGCATATGCCTGTATTTCTTTTTCCAGCTGCAATGTAGATTAGGTATGGGGAGGGAGACAACCCGGGCTTGCAATCCTGTAGCTGACTTTATGGGTCAGTTCTTAGGAGGTAAATTTCTAGCCTCACTAACCTTGAATGTCTCTTAGAAAAGAGAATAATCCCTCAGTGCTGTGGATAGTCCACACTGGGAGGAGAGGGAAAACAAAATATTTATTGTTTCTGAGTTTCTAGGAAACTAATTGAAAATGCACGAGGAAATTATTTTCAAATAGTCCAGAAACTCTGGGGGAAGGGAAAGAAAATCTGTGTACTTGGTGCTTAAATGTGAGGTAGAACGTATGTACCTTTTTATGGTCAGAATGGTAAAACTTTCAGACACACACAGTTTACTTCTAAAGCTGTATATTTGTTTGGGCTGTGCAAAAGTCAGCTTCTGTGACATGTAATCACCAAAATCTTTTTCCTTGACAATAAAATATGGAAATAAATTCCCATAGCAACAAACTCTTTAAAGTGAGTGTAGGGGCATATTGAGTTAATAAAGACAATGAGAACGCAGGGGAAAAGAGGGTAAAATTGTATCAAGTCACTGTAAATTCTTTCTCTCCCAGAAAACAGGACTTTGGGGGCTATAGATAAATTTTTTGAATGTTTTAGTCTGTGTGTTTTAAAAGTATCCCAGGCAGCCTGTACTGCTGTAGAGCACAGCAAAGCTTGCCTCAACAGCAGTGTTTATTTATAAGGGATTGTGAGATTACAGTTTATTTTTAAAATACACGTTTATTATACTTCTATCTATTACTTGGAAACTTTTCTCCTTAAAAGATGTTATTAGAAGTGGCAAAGCGCTGCCACAAAATAGCTCTCATGAGTTTTAAAATAGAAGCAATGCCAATTTTTGTAAGCTTAGTTCTTGCTTCTTTGGAATACTTTATATATATAATATTTTTGGCTTCTTGTAATTTGAAATCAGTGGAAACTCAGCATTTGCAGTTTTACAGAGGGATTTTTTTGTTGCTCTTGTTTTTTGCTTAAGCCATTATTTATTTTTTACTTCTTCTGACCTGAGCTGTTAACCGAGAATTTGACTCTTTGTGGGTGATTATAGTTGAGAATATGGATTAATTGTGGAACCAGACATATTCAATGGCATCATGTTTCATTACAAAAAATCTCAAATGTTTTTGTGCAAGAAATTATAAGTATCGAAACAGGCGTATAGCCATTTGTAAACGTCTTGTAGTGAGCATTGCTCACTGTGATCTTTAAGGTGCCTTCCAACCCAAGCCATTCTATATGATTCTGTGATTGCACAGCTTCCTCTCACATCTCGTTTGAGGTTATGTGACCTTAATAATGAGTATTTTTACCCTCTTTCCTTAGAACTAAGCCCTTTGATCTGTATTTTCTTACTGATTCAAACCTTTGCACGCAATCTCCCTCACAACCAAAAAATCCCCAAACAAAACTGTCCAGGCACCTATGCTCTCATAGTGGCATCTTTCCTTGGAAGAAGAGAGCAGTTGATTATTTCAGAGAATTTCTGTAAAGAAACTCAGTCGTAAGAAAATCTTAAATTAGATCTGTTAGTAATAATGGTGTACTTCGGAAGTCACCAAGCTAACTAATTCAAGGGACCTTGGTAAAGAGTGTGAAAATGGGTCTAAAGGCAAGGTTAGAAGTTGGGTTCCTTGGCTGGCTGGTGCTAGGTTGCTACTAGCACACAATGGCCAAAGCTGGCTGATGAAATGTGTGTACAATGCTCAAGATCTGACTGAGCATCTGTGGCCATTCTTTCCATCAGGAGACCCTGTAGTCAAAGTAACTTAGTCCTCAGGCGTTTCAAAGTCAGAACAGTATTAATTATCAAGAGGTAAATATTAACTCTTGAAAGTTTTCTTTTGCTTTCTGCTTTACAAACCTATAGTGTAAATATTTTCTGGATTTTATCTGTAAACTTGAAGCTTAAAAAGGGGGAAGAAAAATTCCTTACATGATAAAAATTGTTCTGACTTGATTCTAGGGTACTATAAGACAAAACTAAGATGGGTTCAGCTGTGGCAGATTAAAAGATGGGTAAACAGTCTCACTTCTTACTTTTTCCTTCAGTTAGACTTCAGGTTTTGTGTGGAACCCAAATTAAAACAAAAAAATGCAGTTTATGTATCTGTGTTTATGATTTAATTATTGTTTTGTCAGTTCAGCACTGATGTGTTTTGATTATGTCTGGTTTTTGAATGCAAATTCTTAAACTTCTTTTATTTCTGTCAATTTTCAGTCTAGAAAAATGTTTTTGCTCTATCATGAATCATGATATATATGGTGGTATAGACCTAAACACTTGCAAATAACTACTTCTACCTTGGAGCTGTCCTGCTTATAATATGACATGTTGTCAGCAATGTAAGATTGCACACTAGCAAAGAGGTTGATGTGTCCTTGCTCTCTTAAGTTGGTCTCTAAGGCTCTGCAGTACCCAGATGGCTGCTCTGTGCTCTGATAGCCTGTTAACAAACCATGCTGTCATCAGGTAAAATAATGAAGATACAGCTGTTGGTGTAGCTTCTTCCACAATGATAAAATTAAAAAAAAAAAAAAAAAAAGTGACGAATTGATTGAAAAGTTGAGTATGTGATGTGGAAGCCAAAATTTTGGAATCTATACAGACTAACCATTATTATATTAACTGGCAGAGCTGCTCTTATCAGCCAGAGGATGCAGCGCCTGTCTTCTGTCCTTGCTGCTTGCATTGTTTGTGCATTTTCTTATAAGTTTTGACAGACTAATGAAAACTGAAATTTTATAAAATCTTATTTGATATATGACCTTGCATTTTGTGGCACTTGGTGGTTAGCAACCAGCATAGTGTCTCACTGGGGTAGTAAATTTGTGTTTTAATACAGTTATTTGTTTTACTTGTAGTGTAGCAGACAGCTTCAAACCCGCAGGGAGAGCCTTTTAGGACTGTCTGTCTGTCAGTCTGCTTTGCTTCTTCATCCTCTGGGCTTGGCTGCCGTGTTTTGATGAAATGTTATGTTAGTGTGATACACAAACCATTTGAAATGTTCAGATTTGGTTTGAAAAGAGCATTGTTTAAAAATAATGTACATATCCAAAAGCTCGCTACAGAATTAGGCTTTTTGTGTGTCTCAGGGCTGTGCTGCTCTACATCAGCAGGCTTCTAAGCCTGTTTACATGAAGCTGTGCAGCTAAATAGCTCAGAAAATGTATTGCTAAAAATTCTAGAACTGCTTATTAAAATAATGTGTATTTACATCTGGAATCATAACATATATTAAATTTTTGTTGACTCCTTCCAGGAAACTCAATTTTCTGTGCATTAAAGCAAATATGTTAATATTTTTTTCTCCTGTTGATGACCTTGGTGGCTGTGGAAATTTAAGTACATCATATTTTCTCTACATAGTTTTTTGGTAAAGTAATCTGATATATTCTGCCATTAACTAGCTGGTACACTCAGCTGTGAATTACGTAGGCTGCTTGCAGAAACACGTACTCTTTGTGGAAGCTTAATTAAATGTAAATGTCCAGTTAATACCACAATTTCACCAGTTCTGCACTTGAATGTTGTATCACGCTGTATCCTTATGCCATGCGCTATCCATACGAGTGGAGAGAGGTGTTTTTAGCAAGGATCTCCAATCTTTTTCTATTTGCAGTGTCTTGAGAAGATCTTGCTGAACTCTAAAGCAGGTCTTCATGTTCAACAGAGGGGTCTTTTTCCCCCTTGTATGTGGGAAATAGTGATGTTTTTCTTGTCTGTGAAGATAGTTTGAAATCTAGTTTTGATTTACCTAATGCTAAACTCTTCCTCCCCTTCCTTCCCCTCTGCTCTTCTCCCCTAGATTAGGGTTAGGGTTAAATGCATTACTTGGCTCTCCATTGGACACCAAGAACCCTTTCCCACCTGGATTTAACAGCAGCAGCGGACTTTAAAGGTTTATTGTTTCAGGTAGACAGCATGTTTTCTCTGATATCCATGTGTAAGATTGTTTTTCCTATGCCTTAACTTGGGAGTTCAGATTTGTTTTTTAAGGTTTATCTCGTCTCTAAAAGCTACGATATCTTTAAACAGAAGGTGTTGTACAGAAAATTATTTGAATGAATATTGTGTTTAAATGCTTGATCCAGAATCAAATGTACCTATTGCTGCATCACAGTTAATCTGCTTTAGCCTGTTTGAACTAGCTGTCAAAGGCGGACAGATTTGATGTGTTGCAGAAGAGAATACATGGGACTGCTTAAATGGAAGAGAAGATTATGCATGAATGATTGGAAATACCGGCATCATGAAACATGACTTTGTGCCGACATAGTATTTTCTCATGAAATTAACAAACACGTTTAGTCGCAAACAACATTACTTTTGTTAAAGAGGGGAAAAAAAAAAAAAGATTACATGAACAGATTACATGGCATTCGGGAGAAACTCAAGGACAACGAAAAACAGAATAATTTGATATTTGCCAAAGAGAGTCAAGTGAGAAAGCAAGAGAAAGGGAAAAACTTGATTGCAGACACTAATGAGGGACAGAAAAAAACAACCACCAAAACTAGGATACAGATTTTGTCACTGAAGTAGTTTTCAAAGAAGAATAACACAGTTTGAGAAGCTGGGAAACAGGGAAGAACATGCATCAATTTAATCTTTTTTTTTTTTTTAATTTAGAAATACCATAAAACAAAACAAGATGTTGAAGAGAATGGAATTCTATAAGAAAAATATGAATTCATCATGTCATTGAATGTTTAGTTCAAAATTTAAATTGCAGCTCAGATTGTAATGTTTTAATTTCCCACTCAGTTGAAGTCATATTATATAGACAGAAGTAGGTATGCATTCATATTTTCATATGAATATATATTCATTTAAAATGAAGATAATGTGCTGTTCTAGCAATAGATTTGTGAAGGAGTGATGGTTTGTCTTACCTAGAAATTCTTCTGAATTCTAAAGGTAAATAATTCAACTGAAAGCACACAAATTCTTTCCAGTAGTTTCAGAAATGTATGGTTTGCTGAGCTTCAAATCCTACACTCTTAATATATTTTTTATCTTAATTTTGCTTTAACAATAATTCATACTGATTTTGTTAAGACTTCTACCATGTGGATGGAAGCCTGTCTAGCTGATAGATAAACCAGAGAATTAAATCACTTGGTCACAAACAGCTAGGATGTTGGAGACTTATATTTGGCCTGTACTATTCTGTATCATTTTGTAAATACTTTCTAAGAGTCTCTGAAAATGCAGTAAGGAAATTTATAGTGGATTTTGAAGTTAAAGGATTCAGGTATACCCACAAATAAAAAGACATAATATGAGTGACAGTTCAAACTAACAAAGATTATCTTTGGATGCCATTTCAAACATTTTCAGGTGACTAAGAAAGATCTATTTTGTGTCCTCTTGTCCTTTTATTACAACAGAGGATCTAAAAAAGGTGCCTCTTTTGATTTTGGCCTACTGAACTCAGCCCCCTCCGCCTCCCTCCATCACGTCCATCTGCATCGTGGTTTATGTTGCCAAGTATTTCATAATAGGCACTCTGCTGGGCTCAGGTACATACCTGGAACTGAAAGGGGGGAACTGAAACTTAATACTGTGAAATTTCAAACTGGCTTTAGGAGATTAGCGTGAGTTTGCCTGTAAGAAATGATAATCTAAAATTAATGGTCACAGATGTTCATTCAGGTAAAAGAAATAATTACCAGACGTGAAGCTGGGATATAGCATTGCCCTTCCTATCTTGAGTGAATTTTCCACTTACTGTTTCTATATTACTAACTTATGTTATTAACTATTATTTGAAAAGAGTGGCATTGGGATGGAATTAGGGAGGGTTTAGAGTCCTGTAATTTATGATGGTTTATGTAACCATTTAGGAACTACTACCCAAAATGGATTAGAAAGGTGGATATGAAAATTTGTTTGAAAAAAATTGCTAGCTAATGCAGTGGATTTGTTTGGGGGAAGAAAGAAAGAGACCAGCTGTTTAAAGAAATTTTGGGTGGTAATGTTATAAAATACAAACCAGATGTTAGAGGAATAATCTGAAGAAGCTAATTGTGAAAGAGTGCCTTAGCATGTCTAGCTAAAGGTTATAAGGATCAATGAATTCAACCTTAAATTCTGTGTGCTATAGCAGGAGAGAAACTATCATGAAAATAAGCTCTGTGGTCTAAGTTATTCTACCATAATACAAAAATGCAGTTATCCCTTGCTATTTAACTTTCCAATATTTGAATGCCAAAATATTTTCAGAATTTTCTCCTCATGAGATAATTAAGGGTAAAAAAATTACAAACCAGAAAAGATCAAAGCCTCTAGTTCATGACTTTCAGCTGATTTTTTATTTTTATTTTTTTAATAAGAGACTGAAAAGAATATATGCAAGTCCAGCGTAATGGTGATTGAGAGTTGACTGCTAATTTATAAATAATTGAGCAACAGAAATGTAATGTTTGAGGAGATGTTATTCTTGTCCTCCATCAAAGAAGGAGCCTCTTGATACCAGACTGTGGGTAAATTCCTTCAAGTTGAAGATGCAAGCCTGTTACATGGGATGAACAGAGACATATCGGAAAAGTTTATAATCAGGAAGGGAAAGATAAATTAAGTAGAATGAGTTATTCCTTCATAGCAAATTATCGGTTACCATTAGATTTAGTTTTCACCTTCACATTTCATCAGAAGCAACATGTGCTATAAAAACGTGAATCTTCAAAGAGGAGAAACAAGTTGGCTCCATAACTAGTTGGACAAGACAGAGCAGGGGATGCTCTGCCATAAGCACACTGCAGATCGGGCTGAGACCTGAGCAAGACTTCTGTTCAACTGGCTTCTGCAGGACAGCCCCTTGCTTTAGAAGAATTATCTTGCACACCAAATAAAGTTTCGACTCAGTTACCCAGATGGTAACTTTGCCTTGGAAGGTTTTCTTTAGTACAACCAAAAGAATTCTCTTGTGAGCTCTGTGTTGTATGAAAGGTTGGTTTAAAATAACACTACTTTTTATTGTTTTAACATGATCAATGGTACCCTAAAAGTGAAAAGTATGAAGTATTATTTAAATAAATAATTTTAAGATGCCCACAAAAAAATGAAATAGCAAAAAAGACGTGAAAGACCTGCTGATTGTCTGTGCATCTCTATTGAACGTGTTGAATAGACTCTTTGTGGTGAAATGGTGTGCATGTCTCTCTCCAGGACTAGTAGAGATTTTTGTTATGAAGAAGGATTTTGAAACGCATTTGACCAATCTTACTTTTTATTGTCAGCTATTGTTTAGATAAATGTTAAACAGCAACTGATTAGAAGGCTGAGACACCTACATGACAGCAGATTTTTTGAGTTTGTGGGATAAGCTGAAGAGCTTTCAGCATATTTTAACATTTTATTGTGTATCTCTGGAAAATACCACCCTCTCAGAAGATTATGCTCTCACGTTTCTCCTGTCAAGTAAATCCTCACAGAGATGTGTGTGTGAAGCACTGGGGGTTCCTCACGTCCTCCGCCCATCAAGCGTAAAAGCAAAAATATCGTTCCTCCAAATTAGTGACTGTTATGATATCTTGTTACAGAACGCTGAAGTCCCTGCCTTCTCTTTTATAAACTGCTTTGTGTATGATGCTGCTTCAGACTCCTCAGTCTGAAGGTAACATCTCTAATGAAAGTCGATCAGTCAGTATAACAGTCCTCAGACCCCAGGGTGCTTCTCAATTATTAAGCAAGAGTAAAGCTTGTTAAGATCCACATCACTGAGATGGCTTAGGAAAAAGCCAGCGTGAAAAGATAATTCTTAAGCTGACAGTTTTAGCATTTAATCCGTGACTGCACAGATGACTGCTGGTAGCACATTCCAGGCCTGTATTCCAGGGAAGTACAACAGTCCCTTCAGCCCAGCGCTGCAGGTGGTACCGCGGTATCTGTCACAGCTGTGGCATAAAGGATTGCAGAACCAAACCAAGGGAACAGACTGGTTCAGCAGACTTGACCCTCGTGCCAAGGGGCAAGAGGAGAACACATTCTGGAGCTTGCTTCACCCACATCAGAAACAAAGACCTGATGCATATACTGGAAGTGGGTAGATTGTTAAGAATCATATTATGAAATAGAAATTACATTGAAACTCATATCTGCCAGATACAGTTGAATAGTGCAAATGTTTTTGCTTCTGTAAATTCCTTTTCTCATTCTTAAAGTTCTGTTTTGAACTCTAGAAGGAAGTTATTTTCAGAGCAGAGCTCTTCCTGATAATACCAGAGCCTCAGCTTTAGCCATCTGAATTTTAATTTATCCTTACCTCTTCAACCAAATATCATTGGGTAGTATTTTCCTACCAATATCCTAATTTTTTCTCTAGAATTTGTAATCCAGCTCTGAAAACTGGCCAGTTCAAAATTTAGCACAGAGCACATGGTGTGATTTTAAATTAAAGATAAAAAAAAATAGCAAGATCTAGCTCACAAAAGATTTTTAGCGAGTTAAGAATCAAGAATCTTTGGACAGTGTGATATAACAGCATTTTAGTATAGGGGTTTAATACACAAAGCTTATGTTTTCATGATTAGTGTTTGCATCCACATTTTCGCTCAATCACTTTAGCATCCATCAGACAGAAATAAGAGATCTTGACGAAGGAATAATTTTCTCAAAGGCAGGGCAATTACAAGCTACGGTAGAAGAGAACTCAGAATTGCAAAGAGACACAAAATTCTTGTGAGAAAAATAACTCAGGAGCTCATACTTTGTTAGACACCAGAAATCCAAGTAGCAGCAATGTGTTCTGAGTTCTGTAACCATGGGAAAAATTGCATCATATCAAGCATGAACTGTCTGGGCACACGGTGTGCATTCACTGGAAAGTGGGCTTCATTAGTGCTAATGCTTGCAAGCTAGTTGTTGTGTGTGTGAATGGTTTAGCTTCTTTTGGTTTTAGTCCTTTTTTTGGACCAGAGTAGGATGATATTCTCTAGGAAAATGTTTGAATTCTAAACATAATTTTCTTTTCCTCCTCCTCACTTACATGGCAGCTGTTCTTGTGTAGCCTAGTATCAGCTGATGCGAAAATGTTTCCTCACGTGAAATATTCAGGAAAAAATGAATGGAGAGGAATTTCTCAGAAGATGTGTTTTCAGTCCGAGGTTTTTTTAAAGAAACTTTGGAAAAGCATTGCCATCAAACTAGTCTTCTCCATGTACCCTTTTCTCCTGTGACCCATGTTATGTTCCTTTATCTTGTCATTTTGCTTTTCCTTGCTTTTCTGTTGGGAATTTCAAAACTGTACTCTGTGTATAGTTTTCAGTAGAGCCTGAATGATACACATGTACACAGTGGTACAGGAACCCACGAGA
>WBMW01000226.1:428861-466840 GCA_013396635.1 Penelope pileata | reverse complement strand
TCTCCCGTTCTCCAAGACCTGTCAAAGATGATGGAGAGCGGTTGGGCAATCACCTCTGCCAGCTCCCTCAGCACACACGGGTGCATCCCATCAGGGCCCATGGATTTGTGCATGTTGATCCCAGCCAGACGCTGCCAGACCATCCCCTCCTCAACCAGAGGGAAGCCCTCCGTTTTCCGGACTCTATCTCTCACCTCCAGGGTTAGGGAGTCCCGAAGGGGAGTCTTTGAAGTGAAGACCAAAGCAAAGAAGGCATTCAATATTTCTGCCTTCTCAGCATCCTCCATTGTCAGGACACCGCTCTCGTTTAGCAGGGGACCCACATTTTCCCTAAGCTTCCTCTTACTGTTGACATACTTAAAAAACCCCTTCTTACTATCCTTTATCCCTTTCACCAGTTTAAATTCCAGTTGGGCTTTGGCCTTTCTTGTCATATCCCTGCAGTCTCTCACAACATTCCTGTACTCCTCCCAAAGATAGGCCCTTTTTCCACATTTCACAGACCTTCTTCTTCTCTTTGATCTTGCCCATGAGCTCCTTGCTCATCCACGGCGGTCTCCTGCCGCCCTTCCCTGATTTCCTGCTCTTAGGGATGCACCGATACTGAGCTCGGAGTGGTCGGAGTTTATCTTCTCATGCCTTTGATTTTCTATCTATTGCTTTATTTTTGGATTTTCATTATTAGTATCATTGAACTGCTGTCTAGATGCATAAGTATACAGTTAAGTCTTCCTAAATGAGCTTGAATCAGTTTGTTTTGCCTGATGTTTATATTGCAATCAGAATGCTAAGAAGAAATTTTCACTTCATTCTAGAAAATTTTGTTACAAAAAGATGAAATAAATTGGTCCAAGCATTGTTATAACACAAGGAGACATTCTTACTCCTGAGAATCTGGACCAAAGGTAATGGACTTTACCGCCAAACTCTGTTTGGCTTGCTATCCTTTCAGCTGTTATAGCTAATATGAGTGTTGTTACCTCAGCTTACCACACACTGTGCAGTGTTGACAGGAGGCAGATTCATTTCAAGTCTCCATTATTTAGTTTGTATATTGAATGTAAAATCTGATGTACAATGAACTCATAACTTTAAATTAACATTACAGTGGTGTTTTCCATATATATGGAATATATTTGAACATTTTATATCTTGCAGGTGTGGATGTCTGTTGACCTCTGTGGAATACTCAAAATGCTGAAATCAAGCATTGCAAGTCTGTAAGGTTAAAACATAAGAGTACAAGACTGTGCGTATGAAGTTCAAAAGTTCAGCTAGTTCAGTATCCTGTGTCTAACAGCAGTGTACAGCAAATGCTTAGGAAAGAATGAACAAGACAAACTTGTAGTGTTCATTTCACTATGTATCCTCCCAGCCTCCAGAAAGCTGCAGTTCAGTGCCTGGCTCAGCCATAGACAGCTCCCTGTGTTTAGCAGCCCTTACTGTATTTGTAGTAACTTGTTTTCAACATCTACAAATTTCTACTGATCACAAAATTAAGCAAGAACTTACATGCTTAATTACAAGTTGTTTGAGGATTTGAAGGTTTTCTTTAGTTCACTTTGAATTTTCTGTCTGATACTTTTGTGTGACATACCATGGTTCCCTTATAGAAAGAAGTAAAAATTAATCCATTGTTTATATAACAATCTGAATGAGTCCTCCTCTGACTCTTAGACCAGTCATGAGAAAACAAAACTTGCCCATTGGGTATTGCCTACTTATTGGATAAGGGTGTGATATAGAAAATAAAGATATCTCAGACTTAGTCCTGCTTTTGGGAGGTATTTCTGGTTCTAGGGAACATTTACAGACAGAACGAATATTCTTATTGTGGTGGTCTTTTTCAGAGAGAATAATGTAAAGAAAGAAATATTATTTTAAAATGAGTTTGATCTGGGAGACCTAAACTAACATTCTATTCACTTTTTTCTTCTAGAACACAATAAAGAAGCACCGGTTAAACAGTAGTAGTTCATAAGTAGAAGCTAACAGCATATTTAGACCTACCTTAATTCTGAATTTCTTTGATTTTTACTGTATGCTTTATAAATGTTTTGTTCTACCCTTACATTCTTGGAGTCTCCAATATTACTTGTACACATGTTGATGTTTTTTTTTCTTGCTTAGCAATATTTATGTTTCAATACATTCTGAATAATTCAGTACTGGAGGACAAAGCAGTATTAAAAAAGATCTCCATACTTCAGTGGACATAACTAAGTATTGAGAGTTCTAAGTTGTTTCCAGTAGTGTCTGTTCTAGAAGCACCAATAAAATAGCTGCCTACTGAGGAAGAGCTGTTCAGTTTAGATGCAGCTAAACTGCTATGTGCATCAAGCTATCACAGCTGTATAGACACTGTGATGTGGATGCACTTTCAAGGAATATCTGCATGGCTCTGTGTGTGGAATCTAAATACTCTAATTATTCATTTGTAATATACAAAGACGTACAGAAAATGAGTGACTATTGTGTGTACACAGGTGACTTTATTTTCTTTTATTTATGATAATCTTTTTTTTTCCTGACATGCACATAAAACAGCTTTAAAATTGATACCTTCTATAAGGTAAATAAAATAACTGTAAAAAGATAGGACTTGAAATTTTGGATACCTCCCAGAGTTAGTGAAAGTACACCAACTGAAGTGATGCCTTATTCTTAAAATATATATATATGTTATTCATAAATACTTAAAAATGCAAATTGAAGATATCTCTTTCAAAGTTGTTCAGTTTCAAAATTGCATTCCTGCTAATCTACACATAAACTGTGAAAATACAAGGGCTAAGCTGAAAGTAATGCCTCCTATTTTATTATGCTGGCCCACAAAGTCACAGACAGATGCTGGTGGCATGGCAGTAGAGGTTGAACATTTCCACTGTGTTCTGCTATATTTTGTTGCCATGCAACAGATGGCAGTGGAGGGGCAGCCTGACAAAATGGCATCTGACATGAAAGTGCGAATGAAGCAAAGCTGTGGAACTGAATTCCTCCATGTGGAAAAAATGGCACCCATTGGCATTCATTGGTGCTTGCTGAATGTTTCTGGAGACCAAACAGTGGATGTGAGCACAGTGAGGTGTCACAGTGTGTTCCAGTAGTGCTAAGAGTGGCATGAAAGACAAGCTACATTCAAGATGGCCATGCATAGTTTTACAAGTGCGGCATGCAGGCTCTTGTTCATCTCTGTTGAAAATGCATAGGTACTGGTGGTGACTATGTTGGAAAATAGTGTTTTGTGGCTGAGAATTTGCTCAATCAACTAATGTTATTGTGCTCTTTTTATTTATTGTAGTTTCCATGGAAATAAATAGGAAGTATTACTTTCGGAGCAACCTATGTAATATTTCAATTTCTACTCTTCTTTTGTGCTTATGTAGGTTTTTCAAAAAGAATTGATTATATGACTGTGTGCTAGAAAGCTTGCCTGATTGTTCCCCATTACATCAGCTGGTCTAACAAAAGATACTGTCTATGCCAACAAACCTCATTTATTTTCTGAAACTACTTGAGAAATTTCTCTGCTTTCTGGAAAAATGTAAGAGAAATGATGATTACCCAGCAACCAGTTGTATAAAAATGATGCACCTAATTCTAGAAAACGTATCAAACGTGAAATATGCTGTACTCATATCAGTGATGGATGAACTTTGCATCACTTCGAGTTGCAATGGATGTGATTTTTTTTGATATAGTTTAGTGATAAGAAAGTAAATTATTAACAAATCACAAGAAGTCTTTAAGGATTAAGAACCTCACAGTGATCCCTAAAATTTTAACCAGATATACAGTAAGTTATATACGTTAGGAAATAAAAATAAATTTGATTTCTACTTAGGTATTTGTAAGATGCCATTTGCCAGTAAATAATGTACTGACACAAATTTAATGACATTAATGCTAGGGAAGTGCTTTTACATATGACAGGTGATAGAAAATATATTTTGAAAGGATAACTTCAGTTTTTGATAATTTTTACATTCAAGCAATTTCATATGAAGAATAGGAAAAAGGCATTTGGCAAAAACAATATTGTCGTACATATTGAAGACTGAGAGTGAACTCTGGCCAAAGTAGAGTAGAATCTGAACTTGTCAACCTAGATTTTCATTCTGCGATCTCATCTACTGTGGAAATCTCCCCCACTAAAGATCCTACATCCTTATGTCGAACATACATCTGGATGACATTACTAGACCTGAGACATAAGAACAAATTTGAGAAATAACTTAATGTGTCTATATTCATGTTGTGCTGCTACCAAAACTTATGATTTCTAAAGTCGGTAAGCGTCACCTGATTTGTTTGTAAATTTATGTGGTGTCAAATGTTCCCAGTATAGGCATACGCATATATGAGGCTTTCCTCCAGCCTCAAGCTTGGATGCAAATGGGAATTTGGTGTTAAGTGGGATTGAAAAATGTGAAAGCCATGACAGTAACTGTTTTCTTTTAACCAACAGTGTAGTGGTCTAAAAAGCTCTTTGAGGGCAGAGATCTATTGTCATGCTCTCACAGAAGAATTACAACTTGAAACTGCATCACCCACCACAGCCTACCCTGCAGCAGCCTGCCCTTTCTGTGAAGGCAGAGCATGGAACCACAAAAAAACAATTTGCTTGGTAAGAGTAATTTTTTCATTCCATGCATCAAATTTTAATCGTTCGGTTTCACTCTGTTTTAGATTCAATATGCTTCTTTTTCCTTCTCATTTGATTTTTTGTGTCTTGATTTCTGATAGTATTGGAATGAAGTTAATTGTTCCAAGTGTCTGTTGTAATCAGTAGAGTTCTGGTCAGGGGTAATTACTTAGTAGATTTCTAAAAGAAGCCAAATAAATACCATATTGAAAGTGGCTATTTCTTGCCATTTGGCTGTAAAGAAACTAGGAGAACTAATTTAATGTCTGTAATCTGTTATAGAATCATAAACTTAGCCAAGGTGAATGGTATGATTGAGCTCTAAAACACTTTTGAACAACATAGTCACCTTTAATACTGTTTTTGAAACTAGTTTTTGCAGCATACGTAATTTCTGTTACTTTCCTCTGGAATCTATTTACCTCCATCGGTGCTACAAAAATAGTTTGCTTTTCTTTTCCTTTATACCAAATTCTGTTTTTAAAGTTATCAGAAGTTTTATATGTGAGATTGACTGTGAAGCGCTTACAATATTTCAGTACTTGTTGCGATTACACCAATTTTGCAATCCTCAGTATGGAGACAGACTTTGTCTTCTACTGGGAGATCTATAAAGAAGTGATGCCTGGAATGATGCTTAGGAGTGCTCTCTATTTCAGTGTAAAGCGATCTGTGTACTTTGGCTTTTGTGATATGACAGTATCAACAAGTAGCATGTCCCTTTTCTTTCACTGGAGAACTTCAGTGTGCTTTACTGCCTGTTCCTGCTTTTTAAGAAGACTGTGCAAGCCTCATCTTACTGGAAAATGAGCTTGTCTGAGATTCTTGCTGCTCTTAGTTATACACTATTTTAATCTTCTGCGGGTACTAAACCAGATTCTTTCAACAAATGCCAGAGCCACTTCATTGTGCTGTTTTTGACAAGTGAAGGGCCTCAGACTATTTTATTTGTAAAAACTCTGTGCTGGAATATATAGGAAAGTGTAGAGGTACGCGTATTTACCTCAGCATTGTAGTTTTTATGTCCACCATTCTATGGTTTCAAGGTAACCTAGTGTTCATATTTAAGACTCAAATGATGACTCTTCTGTTACTTCAATGTGCACCTTGTGAGGAAAATTTGTTCTATTAGGAGTAAAAGAAAATACTTTTCTGCTTAAATTTTATTTACTTAACATCTTTTCCAATTCCATTACTAAGCAAACAAAACGTCTTTTTATTTTGCTGTAGCTAAGCACTGACATAGCCCATAATGAGTAGGTCTAATACTTAAGACATTGTGGCTACTTCTATCTCTGTGATTTCTTGAAGTTAACAAAAAAGATGCGTAAATAGGTCAATAAATTCACAAATTGTTTATTGTGGCTCACAATCGTTGGTGAAAAACATAACATATTTTTGTAAAGATAGTGTGAGTTCAAGTATCTGCTTTCATTTTAATGTCATTTATATAACAAAATTCTCAGTTGTATGGGTCAGTCAGAGCCATCTCCAGTTGCTTGTGAATAGTTCTGGAACAATTCACAGTATGCAATTAGGTTAACAAAAAGGCATTAAAATAGTAAGCATTGAAATTTACACAAGCCAACACGTTTCTACTGTCAAGGTCTTTTATTTAAAGGCTTAAGTATTTCTTTGTCATACACAACAGAAAATGTATCCTTTTGCCTAAAATTCTTTCTTGTAGGGTCATTCCTCAGGAGTTTTCCATTTTCTTTTTTTGTGAGTATCAAATACAAATAATTTTCTAGGACTGGAAAAAATATCTTAATTCATGGCTTCAGGAAAACATTAATTTCTCTCATGAGAAATCTATTTTTTTATGTATTTGATTATAATTATTCTAGGAAATTGTTCTCATCTGTATGGTTATGCACATCAGGGTCTTTACAAATTAGATATATCTTCAGGTAAAGCTGGGACTATAAAAAGTGTGTTTTTCTAAAGCAAACAAATATTTTGAAGGTTTGTCAGAACTCTTGACAAAAAATAGATTAGCCTGTCAGCTGTGCAATACACATTACTGTGCAGTTTACAACCAGACTACCTTACTCCCTATTCTTCTTAATAGTATATTTAGCATGCTATAAAACTCCCCAATATCTTGCTGTCTCAGTACACCTGCACACTACCTGTTTATCTGACTTCTGATTTTGGTGAAGTTTATTTAGCTACTCAAGATTTTGAATCCCCTGAGAAATTACATGTTTTTTAACAATTGTGTGCTGTATATAAATGCTTATCCTGTCTTTCTGTTACTGTATTTTGCAAGAGAAGAATTGCATTTGAAGGTGGTTATGCTTACTTTACAGTTACAGTCAAATAACAGGAGTTGTCTTGGCTGTTGGTTCATAGGGAGAGAAGATATTTCTCTTGTGGGTTTTTTTTTTTTGGTTGCTGTTTATTTGTTTTGCTATACACTGCACATGATTCTGTGTTGTTTCAACACTTTATTTTTGTATATCTATTGTCTGTGTTTTTTTCCCCACTTCCTTCGCACTGGAATATACTGTATCTTCAGTCTTCTCCTGAACTAAGAAACTCTGAGATCATCAGACACCTATACAGAAGTGTTTTCTTCTTGTCTTTTTTTTTAGAAGAAATTAAGCAATAGGACTTGATGATATTGCTGAATTCTTTGTCTGTATAAAATAAGCTGTTTCTCAGTGAAGCTTTTTTAGGTTTCTTGAGATCTATAGAAATCTGGAAAAATTAGATACTAAATGAAATGATCTTCAGAAACTGCCTGAAAAACATTAATTTAAACTAGTCAGAGTTAAATTCAGAAAAAAATACATTATTTAACTGCCTTATTGAGTATATTAAACATAGCTATTTCTTTCAAATTGAGACTTCCAACTATCTTGTTAAATAATCTAGACAATGCACTGACTTCTGATGCATCCAGAAAAATAAGACAAAAAACGGTCCTCTGAAAACCAATAGTTTGCACAGTGAAAGCACTCTTATGGAGATATGGGAAGATTTTGATTAGAGGCTTAAATTCATGTTGTATGTACTCCATATCTGAATGTTAAAGATAAGTAACTGGATGTTTGTTGATACAGTTTATGAAAAATGTCATTATGAAAAACATAAAACTAAGATAAAGACAAAGATAGAATTAGCAGCAGACTCTAAAGATCTTTTGCACAGTACAAGTTCATATAGCAGACAGTTCCTGAATCAGAGCATTGCTGAATTTCAGAAGCCATGTTATGTCCCGCAAGACTGTCCTTGGCACCCTACTGTTGCGTCATCCTGGAAAGGTTCCAGTTAGGATTTGTACAGTAATGTAGTTTCCTCTTCAGCTTTTGTATGCATCTTCTTTAGTGCACCTGTGGTCATTTTTGGACTGACTAGCCATTGTGCTGCTTTGCAGATCCCATGAGATCTTGTGGATCAGAAGCATTCATCCTGTAAAGCTGAAATGTGTGGATTCTGTGTTTTCAGATGTTTCAGTGCCTTTTGTGTGTATGTATGAGTGTGAGCACTGACAATGTCCTTGTCATGCTCCAAGAGACACAGACTCGTCTAATGAATTGAAAGCTAATTTTTTCACCTGGTTAATTACCTTTCAAACAGTCGTACTTATCAGGTGACTCAGCAAAATAGTCCATGTACTACTCATTCTTTGAGTACGTGGGCTTACTATATCTACTTGTAAAATGATGCAGTGATCATTCCCTAATTTTCAAGTGTGTTGTAAGGCTTTTGCCATTGATGTTCTCAAAGTACTATAATACTACATTTTTCACTGCCTTAGAAATGTTTGTGCATGAATAAGCATCAGAAGTATGGCCTTGAGTTGAATCCAAGGTTCCTCAAATGTTCTAACTGAGGTGAACAATCCACACAGAAAAATGTGCACGGTCATGGGAAAGCTTATTTAAGTCTCTTGCTCAGCATCTCAGTGAATTATAATTTTATTATGAAGTACATAACCAACAACATGTAGATGCCCAGACTTTGAATCCTGCAGAATGGATGTGCTACCTGCAGTGAGATCTGTTTGCCAACCACCTGAACAGGTCCCAAGCAACTTGGATCATCTCACTATTTCTTAAGGCATAAATTGTTTCATGGCAGCTGGGATGACAAATTTGAAATGAATATTCTGCAATCATGCTGGTGGGGAAAAAAAAATACTGTGCACTGGTTTATTAGACATGACCATAACCAAAGGTAAGTGGAGCCTGTTCTAACAGCAGTGTTCTAACAATTAAATGCTATATCTATGCATATCAAGCAAAGTTCTAGAATACTTTTTTCATAAACGATATGGTAATATTTTCCAAGTGAGATATAAAGAAATCATGTTATTTTGTGAATTCTTCAGAAACATTCTTCCAAACATTTTGATCCCAGCTCTTTTCTCATGGTCATTTCCATATTTTCTTTCCTACTTTATGAACAATGTCAACAGTTCAAAACCTCAGATGTGTATGATCTTGAGAAAAGCAAAACAAGACACAACCTCTAATATTGTATTTCCATGGTTTTCATTTTGTAACCTTCAGAGTCCTGATGGGCTGTGAATTATTTTCAGGTAGTCAGTAAAAGAAAGGAAAGGAGAAGAAAACTTCATCACTTTGTGTAGGTATCTAGACTACTGAAAGAGGGAACAGAGAGGCCTACTTTAGAAATCAGAAAGCAAAAAAAAAAAAAAAAAAAAGGCAACAAAGCTAAAGAAAGACTTGAAGGATAGATAGCTGGATAATTGGATACTTTGTTAAGTATTTTCCAATGGGTCCAAGGTACAAAAGGTTTAACTTCTTTTAAGAGAAAGTTATGGTGATTGTGCTGGCTTTGAGCTTGTCACTTAGCTAGGACTATAGCCAAGAATAGCAGGAGTTTTAAGAGAATCATAGATTTCAGTAGTCATTACGTGGATATTCTTTTCTGGCACCACTGTCCAATTTTAATATCCACTTATAATTATGTAGTTGTCAAAATCCCCAGGCACTGGAGTAGTAATTCCTTGCTGATCATGCCAAAGCAGATATCCACACTGGAGCCTGTGGAGAGCTCCCTGCTGGAGCAGATAGGTATTTCCTGAAGAAACTGCAGCCCGTGTAGGAGCAGGATTATCCTGAAGGACTGCAGCCCACGGGAAGGAAACATGCTGGAGCAGGGGAAAAGTTTGAGGACAAAGGAGCAGCAGAGAGGAACTGTTATGGCTGGCTGCAACCCCCACAAGTCCTTCTCCTTGTGCTCTCTAGAGTGAAATTGACCCTGGGAAGAAGGAGCGTGGTGAGGGAAAAGATGTTTTTTGTTTGGTTTATCACCACCTGTATTAGGATTACGTGACAATGAGAAAGTACACAAGAGTTTGGACCGATGTTACAGTATCAACTGATGCACAGATGGGAAACAGGGACGATGTTACAGTATCAACAGGGGATGAGAAACCATAAGACTATTGTTTGAGTCTTGGGAAAGCACAATATGTTCCTATGGTAGATGGGGCTCCAGGCCGAGGGTCTCCGCATTGGAAAGTTGCTGCCATCAGCAGCAACTGCTGCTTATGCTTTCCCGAATTCCAAATTAGAACACCATCCAACTCTATTTTAGTTGACAGTAGATTAAATTAATTTTCTCTAAGTCTGTTTTGTCCCTTATGGTGGCTGGTAGGTTGTCCCTGTGTTTATCTTGACCACAGGCTTTTCCATCTTATTTTCTCCTCTTTTCTGTTGAGAAGGAGCAGTGAGAAAGTGGCTGGGTGAGATTTTGTCCATTAGCTAGACTTAACCCACCACACTACCCAAAGAAAGAAGCATAGGTTTTTCTTTAAGTTTTAATTTTATTTTTTGTCACTTTTTCAGATGTTACTCTGTGTCATTTCACTGGATTTGTTAATCTGTTGTTCCAGAGCAGAAGGATACACCTCTAGTCAGGACACAAAATGAAAAAAGATACAGGTATGGCTATTAAAAAAAGAAAAGAAAAAGAAAAAAAAAAAGAAAGAAAAAAGAAAAAGAAAGTTTCCTTTAGATTTCACTTCAGAGTGAATTTTTCTGTTTTGCCTTTGGTTTATATTTTTTGAGGGTAAAGAACATCAACTGAAATTGCCTGGTACAGAAATATATCTTAGTCAAAACAATTGAGACTGAGCAATATTTTGTCTTTCAAAGAAGGTAGAGGTATTTTCCATTACAGCTGAAGAAGAGAGAAACCCTATTGCAAGTCAATAGGTTATCATATTTTAGAAGAAGAAAAAAGGCAGTTAATATATTTGATTGCATCAAATATGGATTTTTAATATTGCCCTTGAATTCCATTAAACACTTTTCTTTGACTAAAAGTCCACAGGAAAGGTAACAGCCTTTCTTTTTTTCAAAACTCCAAAAATCAATTTACTTCAAAATTTTTAGCCATCATTTTACTCATAAGATGTATAGTATACGTTCAGACAAAGTGTTCTCTAAGCTCTTTTGCTGTTACCAAATAATTTGCTAGTTTGGACACACTATTGCCTTTGTTTCTGCAGAGAGCATAAGAATGCAGAGTCTTGAGTATTATCCTGGTAGGTGTTGAGGAAAATATTGCAGATATATCCTCCTAATACTTGCAGCAAGCCCTAACAGCGCTTTTAATGTGTTCTAATATGTTCTTATACTATAGGTAGTATGACAGTGTATATTCATAGTCATAAGGGCACTTTTAATATGTTCAATGGAAAGTACCTCATATTATTTTTAAATCTCTTTAAATATATATCTATGACAATTGAATAACTTTAACCATGTGTAATATCCACCTGGCCCTTCTTAACATAGATAAATAAATATGTATCTATATATACGTATCTGTGTCTGAGAGTACGTTTGTACATCTGTATGCCTCTGTATATTTGTATATGAGGTAGTCCTCTTGAAGGAGTTATTTTTGTGTATGTTAGGAAAAAAGAATATCCAGAAGAGCTTCACATATGCAAAAGTTCCATGTCCCATGTATTCTTTAGTGTGAAGTGATCAGCTGTCTTGTTGCATGTTTGATACGCAGTCATATATTTATTATCAGGTACTGCATGATATGTCATCACTGTAAAACAAGTACATTATTTTGATGTGGCTAGATTTAATGAATTTTCATTTTTGGCAAAACATAAAGCAAATCAGTACAATTAAGCTAAGGATGCGCAATGTTCCTTGCCCTTTCAGAGGAAAAGTCAAAATTCGTTTGTGTGTATGACCATATTCCTACTTCCTTATGACAACTAGGAAAAAGCATCTACTGTTCATCAAAAGCAAAAAAAAAATATATATATTTATAGGTGGATAACTCATTTTTTTTTTTTTTCATGCTGATTTCACCCAAAACAAAGCCTTGCACAGCTGCTCTTTGGAAGATAAAAAGGATTCAAATTGCTGTAGCAGACTTGTGAGTGGAAATATTTTCAGACATTTAGCAAATCAAATCACATGGGGAAAGGGCAGCTTTTATTTGCTGTGGATTGTTTGTCTCTGGAAATATTTTATCCTTTGCTTGTTCTTAATTGATTAGCTCTTCCTCATAGGTAGAGAGTTTTTTTGCTACTGTAGAATTCATGGAATGAAAGAATAAACGAATAGTTTAAGAAGTTCATCCTGTAATCACCAGAAGAGGCATCCACAGTCTAAACTTTGCAAGGGTAGAAATTAGGAACAATTAGCTCACAAGTGTTCTGATATTGGTCCTGTTTTTAGATCCATGATTTACTTTCATTGTCTTATCAAGGCCCTTATGTAGTGTCAATTAGTTTACACAAACGGATTACGCAGACTTCTCTGAAGTCAACTTGGATGCATAAGAGACCTATTATTTAACTATTAGCTATAGAACTAAGTATTTTGTAGTTAAAATAAATTGCTATGACATTAAGGACAAATATTTGAAGGAGAATAAAATGAGTGAACACAAGCAGAAAGAAAAGGAGAACTAAAGAAAAATAGGTTTTATTTAAAGGAATCGTGAAAGATTTTTTCCGCACAGAATCTTAATGTGCTATTTGAAAGACTAAATTTTCTTCAAAAATGCTGCTTATTCTGAAATGAACATAGGGGTAAGCTGAGTTTCTCCTCAGATTCTCAAAATCAGCCATCATAACTTCATGTCATCAACATGATGGGAACTGTTTCAGGCATCTCTTCTCACTGCTTGATTTACTCGAAGACATGTCATGAGATTCACCTGGCCTGCAAATTGAATCTGAAAAGGCAGAGGAAGACAGTGACATGACTTCTAGCAGTCATTCATTCATTATATAGAAATATCCTTCAAAAGATCTGTACCTGCCTCTGGTAAAATAGATACCAAGTATGTCCTAAGGATATAGATTAAAGATTTTTGCCAACTCATACTACACACATAAGAAACAGCCTACAGCTGAATTGCCCTTTTTATACTGAAGCAATTTTTCCTCATTGTGTGGGTGTTGCATAAAATACATATTTTATTCAGCTTAAAACATATTTTAAGTATTTGCACTGGTCTCAAAATTTCCTCTATGGAAAAAAGAAATATATTTATATAATTGGCAGTGTCGGACTGATTCTTGTTGTCTCAAACCTGCAGGAAGATACAAAGCTTAATCAGTCTTGTAGGATTTTTAAATTGATTAAAGATTTTTTAGGCAACAACTTTCATTTTTCAGCTATTGTTTTGCTGATGTTTCTGTCTTTTATTAAAAACAACAACAGCAACAAAATCCATGATCAGATTCTGTCACCTGCAAAGCTGCTTCTGTCTTCCTGCTACCAGTAACTTTTCTTCCTTCAATTCTGCTGGAAGTGTTGTAGGCTCCTTAGACATGGGAGAAGGTAAGAAAATTATGACTGTAGTTCTAACGAAGGATCTCCCAAACTTCTACATTTGAATACCCAAAATGTCGCATCAGTATTGTGTTTCTTTCCACGTGCATTTCTTCCTAGTTGAACTATGGCAATTATTTATCTATGCCTGATTAAGAAGCACAGTTTAAAACAAAAAGTTCAAAACCGTTAGTTAAACAGAGTTCTACAGACTTTGATGGACAAATGCTTTGCGGTCTACTTTCTGATGCAGGTAATTCATTGTTCAGTGATGTTGGATATACTAACTTTTCTAAATAGCATCAATTATTCAGTAGACTGAAGTGCATGCTGTCAAGTTCTTTACTGTACAACAGTGGCTTCTTTTTTTTTCTCCTATCTTTAGAAAAGTCAGGAAAAGTAGAATTGGGAAACAGTGCAAAGCTTTACAATTCTTTTGTTTCACCATTACAAGTGTTGTTTTCTAATATAGACAAAATATTCCTTCCAGTTCAGCAGGTAAGTCCTCATTTTTATATGCACAGTGACATGAATAAAGAAACCTTAAAAACTTTAAAAAGAAGAGCATTTGAATGATTGTTTTGAATAATTATTTAAGTAAATGCACGAATGTGAGAAAAGTCTTTTTTAAAGCATTCTGCTTTGAATCTTGAGAGTATTTTTCATTTAGATTCTCATGGTTATTTCACTGAGTCTTGCTTGTTTTAATTAGCTGTTGAACATGCAGAAAAAAAAATCAGAGATGTTTGTCTTTGCCAGTTCACAATGCCCTTTTCACTTCTGCCAAGCATGGCAGGTATAAGAACAATAGCCATGTTCCTTGATTCATCCAGGAAAGCCACTATTAAAATGAAGAATTTTAAATGCAGAAGTTGTTCTACTGATTTTTGAATTGCTGCTCATGTATTAGAGAGCTAGAGCACACCACTTCCCTGGGTTAGCTATATGGTTCAAAGGACTGTTTCTGAGGACTACCACAGCTCCTACTCTGGGACCTTCATAACTAGAAGGTTATTTCTAGCTAGGATTACTACCATCACTGTTAAAATGCTGGCATCATTAAATGCTTTTATTCTCTAAGGTAACGTAAGACTAATGAAGATAACTAAAACTAGGAGCTTCAGGCTCTGTTTTTGAAATTTCTTGTACTATAGCCACTGCTCTCACAGTGACTGATCATCATGTTAACGTTAAGTGATTTAAATTGTGTATTTAAATAGTAAGTAACCACTTTTAATTAATTATAGGTATTTAATTTTTCTAAATTAGTATGTTCTGATATTTTCGTGGCCATTTATTGGCCTCAAAAATGGTGGACCTTTCAGTTAGTTCTGTCTTAGCTGCTCTCTATACCCCTCTCAAAGAAAGATGAGATGTGTCAGCAGCCACCTTCCTACTCTGTAGTCCTATGGTTTTCTTGAAGTAATGCAAAAGCTTGTGACCAACAAGCTCCTAAAACTGAAGAAGGCTGAGTGGAGATCGGCAAGGCTGATGCCCCCATGAAGTTCAGGGAATAAATCAGGGTGTGACTGACCACAGCTCTAAAGCAAAAGAAGTATAACAACTTACATTTCTTATTTTTATTTCAGTATAATTTGTATCACTTTTCTAAATCACAAGTCCCATGTAACATTACTGTCAATTGTAAATAAGTAAATTTGATATTAAAAATTACATCCTCCTCATGTGGAATACCTAAAAGAAATTGGCTAAATAGTATTGGACTCTGATAAGGCTGAAAGAGGATTTTCTCCAAAATGGCTAGCATCCCATCATGGCTGGCTAGATGAAATTCCAATTTCTTTGCTGCACAAGCATGTCAGAACACAAGTCCACCAAATATTTTGTCTGTAGCTTTGACCATGACTTAACCAAGGATTAGAAGATCATAAAGTAAAATCTTACATGTAGTATTTTCCTGAATTTAATTTTGCGTAGCTTAGCCATGGTTCACTTACTGACCATGTGCTTATGGGATTTTGTTATATAAAACTATTACCCTTAAGAAAAAGCATCATGAAATTTAATAGAGATTAATCTAGAAGCCCTAACCAAAGCAAAACTCTTGTTAGTTAAATGACACTATAAATGTTTACATAGGGCAGCATATTGCTGATGATTCAGAGGCCTGAATGGCAGAAAACAACTGATAAGATTGTTTCTTGCCATCTCAAAGATGAAACAACCTATTTTGACTTCATCTGCAGAGTATCACACTTATGCTTGGTGGTAGAGCAGGAGAAATTTTTGTGGGTAATCAGCCAGGAAACAAGAACAATGACACTGAGATCTAGCATGCTCTCTGACCTGGAGTAGAATGAGAACAGCATGTTTCTTCTGCTCTCCTTTGGATATGTGGGGTTTTGATCACAAACGTTCAAATTCTGGGAAAGACTCTTGTGAGAGAGCTGTCCTGCTGTTGCCATGCCTCATAAATCTCACCCTGCCTGTACCTACAGCTGCCCCTTCACCCTCTTCTGCAAGAACAGATTACCAGAATCCCAGTCTGTCAGATTTGCTGAATGGCGCTAAAAAGATACAATCTCTTGTTCAGATCCAGAGGTAACTGAAACTAAATTTGTTTCTTCTCCAGATGATGCATGCTTAGTGGAAATTCTACTTGTTTGCAGAAGTGATTTCTTTGAGCTCATTAGTGGATGATAATATATTGAAATAGACTAATGTGGTGAAAGAATAAATATACTAATTATGTGGCTGCTAAAAATGGCTGGCAAATTCATTTTATATACTGTTTAGCAAGATTTTAAAAGATTTCTTGAATAGACTGGATATTGTTTCCTTTGTCTGAAAATTAGTCTAGTTATTAGCAATGCATCATTCACAAACAGTTCAGTTCTACATGAACCACCCAGCCAAACAGATTTTGAGAAGTGACTGCACTTCCTATTTAAATGAAGATGCTAACCAAAAATCCAGTGAAAAACTGCAATAAATCATGTTCATAGAACTCTGCCTAAACTGAAAATTTTGATATAATTTTATTTATTCTTTTCTGTGTATAAAAGATACAAAGGTTCCTTTATGTAGGTGTTAGCAGCTTGCATCAAATATCCTTTTCATTTCCCATTAAGACAGATGGGTCAGTTTTGACCTTTTCACAGTTCTTGTAAGGATCTCCTGTTCTAATAGTAAACTGAACATCAGAGATAACAAAGTTGCCAGAAGTAAAAATGGGTGACAGAATGTTTCTAGCTGTGTTTTGTTTATTTAAAAAAAAAAAAATCAAGATTGCAATTTACCACTTTTTTTTGCAACATTTTTTTACATGAATAACAAAAGTAAATGTATTTTTTAATAAGCAAATCATAATCTTTTCCTAATTTTACATGTGCAATTTATTTGCTTATATAGTACAAGTTGTTGTATTGGCAATTATCCTTGTACTATTAATATTCTCTTATGGCAAACTAACATCACACTACAACATTGACTATGTAGCTATCATCTTACTTGTTGTCATGCATGGTTGGGATGGAGGACCATGTCAGTTTCAGGATCCACGTATTTGTTACAGTACACATAAACATAGGCATGATATTTTATTTCTCCAAATTAATATTAACACATTTTTTTGTTAGAAATTCAATGTTAACAGTGCTTAATGGTTTGGTCAATGGAAAAAGTAATGTAAAGTAATGTAAAATCGTGTTTATTTTTGTCCTTTTTCTGTCCAGCACTGAAAATCCTAACAGCTGGCTCTATATTTCTTTTACTACAGAACTGTTTGTAGAGATTAAACATAGCTTTTGTGCTACTTTGTCTACCCTACTCTGCAATGTAATTTTTGTCCTTGTGAAAATCAACTCACGTCAGGTGTTGAGGTTTTGTTGCTACATGGAGCTATTGCTTCCTGGTGAGTGAGTTAAAAGAAGTTTTCTGTGTACTTTGTGATACCTCATGTTGGGATGATACTTAAAGAACAGTTAAACTGAATGAGTGTATCAACTTTGCACGAAAAAGACACTAGTCAGAAAAAAATTCACCCAAGATGTTCATTCCTTCCTGGGAAACGCCAACAAAGTCTGCTGATCGCAATGGAAGAAAATACAGAAAAAGGTCATGAGGCTGAAAAAGTGGCTTTGAATACTTTTTTTTTTTTTAAATTAAAAACATGGTATCTCTCAGTATGAAGGCAGTTAAAATGATTAATATGAAATGCTTAGAGAAGCTGAGCATTTCTGTAAGGTCAATAGAACTCTCAGCATCTGTGAGAGTAAGGTTGCTTAATACTGCATGGAAAGAGTTATTAATTCACAAGGGTGTCATTAATCCTTTAGGGACTGGGCATGTGCTAATACCACGACTAGAAAACTACCACTGTGTAGCACCTGTTTTTTTTTCTGACTGGCTTGAATTACCATGCTCAAAATAAATTCATTTTTCAGAACTTTTTGTCTAGGTTTTTTCAAAGCAGAACCTGCCTTCTTTAGTGGCAAGCTAAACTTGTTTGACCTCAGGGAGCACTTAGCATGGGTGAAAATGCGCTTCTACCTCAGTGAGAAACTTCTGTTTTGCTGCAGGTTGTTTCAGGACTTTAATTAGCTCCTGTGCAAGTGAAGGAAATTCCTGGAAATAATTAACAAAGCTCAAATTGACACCTTTGTAAGTGATCCCAAACAGAGTAAATTCCTTAAGCGGGTGAAAGCTCTGCAGTAGTACACAGAATGAATGACAGAAGCATAGTTTAAAGAAGCAGGTAACAGTGACCCATTCTGTAATAATAAAAGAGTTGTTACACAGAGATATATTTTAGCAAGTATACACATTTCTTTAATCAGAACTTATTGTTGACAGGCTATGAAACTCTTTACTACTTCATTGTAATATTTACAAAGGCAAGAAATGATTCCCCTTCCTCTTCACTTTGGCTACAAAGTCAAAGTTTTCCATGAGTTTGAGGTTAAGGTCATCAACACCTTCCACTTGGGGCAGGTATTCTTACCCAATATGTATAAATACTGAATCCAAATAGATTGTAATGGATTTTTTTTTTTTTTTTGGTAAACAGATTGCATCCAATTTAAATGTACCCCACCTCGAAAATTTGCAGTTCATATATTAACACTAACACTGATTTTTTTTGTTGTTGAGTTCTTATATCCATTGACAATCCAGTGCCTAATAAAATAGGTGCTTTGAATTATTGGTCAAGTGCTGTTCTACACTGAATATTGACTCTGAGAACAATGACATGTTTTTCTGTTTAGTATGTCATATTGTAATTTGTTTTGAAATCTGTCTTGATTAGAAATAAAAAGGTTTTTTGATCTAATTAAGGCAAAGATAACTCAGAATACAAGAAGTCATCAGTGATCTTACAGCAAGATCCTGGAAAAAATATGTCTTTGGTTATACGTTAGAATTGGCGGCTGTCATATGCCTGATCTCCTTCAGTGGATTTCTGCATGTCAAATTGATCAAAAGTTCTCAGTTGTGTTGAAGAAGTAGCTATACTACTCTACAACCAAGTAGAGAGTAAAAAAATTAAAATCTCATAGTTTTTAAGTCATTACCATTAACAAATATAACATGTGACAGCTATGTGCCTTTGTGTCTCCAAGATACAAAGTAATTGCAGTTGTCATATCACAATTGTATACTAAAATACTTTTTTACGTAGAGTTTCAGTGAAGTGCTGGTTTGGTGTTACTTATATATGGTACTTCACATATTAGTATTATAAAATAAAACTTTTATGCAATAAATTTATAATAAAGTAAATAATATAAAAAAGTTTATACAGTTTTCTAACCTAATAGAAATAGTGTGAGTCAAGATCGAGGATTCTGTATTCGTTTTGTTACGCCAGCACCTAAAATATTTGTAGCAGAAAGAATTCATCAATTAGGTGCTGCTATCATTTAATAAAATGTACTTGCTTTTATTTTGAACTGATTCTCGTTACTATGATAAATTGTTCAAAATGGTTGCTTATTTCATGCTTGTTGGAAGTACCTTGTACAATTATAGATTTTGCTAATTTGTATTTGGGACTTTTATCTGAAATAGTGTTTGTTCTCTTGATCTTTCCTGCCAAACATATCAATGGTAGCACATAGCTAAAACTTGGTGTGTAAATGCAATCTGATTATTTATCTTAGATAAAGTGTCTGTTGTCCTTTCCTTTAAAGAACTAGTTTTTCTGTAATTTTTCTACCCACTTTTTCATAGCCTGCTAGGATGCAGATCTTATACCAAGCTAAATGTTTCAGGATCAATTCTGCAATGCATATAGTGTTAATAGAGATTTGTGTTGTCCTGTCTTGCAAGGTATTGCATAGAGCAATGGAAAGATGTGTGAAGTAGGATGTGATTAAAAAACTCATTCTAATTTGGGCAGGTCTGCTTACCTCATGTGATGCATGACCCAGGCATTTCTAAAATTATAGGAGCTAAGAATCCATGAAAGGTTGCTACACAGGGGCTGAACGTACTGCAGAGGCTTTGCAGACATCACAGAATTGCAGGGATTGGGAGAGACCTTGAAAGATCATTGAGTCCAGCTCCTCTACTAAAGCAGGTTCCTTACAGCAGGTCACACAGGTAGGTGTCCAAATGGGTCTTGAATATCTCCAGAGAAGGAGACTCCACAACTCTCTGGGCAACCTATTCCAGTGCTCCATCACCCTTACCATAAGGAAGTTCTTTCTCACGTTTGTGTGCAGCTTCCTATGTTCTGGTTTTTGGCCATTGCCCTTGAAGAAGAGCCTTGAACTGAGAAGAGCCTGGCCCTGTGTATTTGCCGTATTTGCCTCGTATCTGTATTTGTGTATATTTGACTCGTGTCTGTAAATACACTTTCATTAAAACCTGTGTATTTTCTAAGTGTGTGAAATCAAATCCTCTATCTAACCCTATTTATCCAGCAATGAAGCAATAAATGATAACTCTCAGTTTTCAACCTCAGTCAGTGTTCAGCCTTCATTACTAGCACTTATGGACACAATTATTTCATTTGAGGACCAAAAGTAAATTACAAGGGGAGAAAATCTTCACAGAAGTAATTTTTTCTAACATTTAACAATTTTGTGTGATCTTCCAGGGCTAGAAATCAAAGCTTTTGAAAGATTTTAGGTTCCTGGTCATGCATTGTCTCTGCTATGTATGCTTCAAATTTCAGAAATTTGATTGTTTTTCTTAGCTGTAATACTATCAAGTTTGAGATTAACATGTCTGCTAAAGTATGGATATTATGAAAGTAACATAAGTGAAAACTTGCTTCTTAACTAAAGAATTTTCTGGGCCACAGTTAGTTTTCTACCCAACCTTACCTGCATAGTGTATAAAAGATTTAAACATTAAAGTTGGTTTGATTTAAACAGCAGAGGGAAAAACTTGGTGTGAAAATTTCTTTTGTATGGTGTGTGGGTTATCATTTATTTAATCTGTTATATGACAGCGGTTAGCTAAAGAATGTCAATGTCTGGAAACAAGTCAACTTCCAAAAGTATGCACTGGAAGCCACATTATGTTTTAAATCTTCACTGCCAGAACATTGTGTAATCTTCTTCAAGTGGCACTTACACACAAATTCAAAAGACAATTTGGAAGCATTTAAAGCTAATAAAAAATGGATAACTATGCAATTCTAAATAAGAAGTTGAACTCTGAAAATTTCTGTATTGCTTGCTGATTCTGTAACCACATGCATTAAAAAACACTTGCCCTAGATCACCATATTTTTTTCACTTATGGAGAATACATGTGATTATTACTGTCATTTTTAAACATAAGCCTGGATTGCTTTTAGGGTGTAATTACGTACTTGTGCTTTTACATTTTTCTTTCAGTGTTACAGAATAATTTATCGTTAGAAATAATGAGACACTGTTCATTTTCTTCAGGTAAATTGAATATTTGAAGTAAGTGGTAAATGATTTTCTGTTAGGCTACATCAGAAATTCTTCCTTTCCTTCAGTTTCTTCAGTCTTTGTCAGCCAGCCCTTCAGAATATGTACAAGTGTGCTAATCATCAAGCATTTAGTTTGTGTATGGAAATCCACAAATGTGCTTATCAGTTGCGGTTAAAAATAAAAATAAAATAAATATATAAAACAGGATCCTGATATTATCTTGCATAATATACACGTAATCAGGCTCCTGTGGCATCCTCACTTCTGTCACCTGGTTTTGTTTGTTTGCATTTCTTTTGAAGATTTCAAGACATACAAAAAGATGAGTGATGTGACTGTATTCATATCTTTTTGGTTTGTGCCTATATCTTGTACCTTTAACTATTAGATGTATTAAGTATTTAAGTGCTTGTCTTTAACCTCTAAGCCTGGTGACCCACTGCTGTCATGTTATTATGGGGTTAAAGCTAGTCATACCTTGAAGCTGCCTCTGAGGAATACACAGGGGGCTGATATTTGGGTCTGTGGAGCTGAAAGGGAATTTGCAGTTGAGCTCATGCTTAGGTGGGAAGAAACCAACATAAGAGGCATCAAGGAGTAATTTCTCTATTAATTGCTTAGGACACTTTTTCTCCTAGGTTGCTCTCCTTGCGCTGACTGTCTGACTAGCAGCCAACTCTGAAATCCAGAATCAGAAGAGCTGTGGAGCAAACCAAGGAGAGCGATAATATGAAGCCCAAATTTATGCATGAATATGCACACATTTTTAAGCTTGACAGATTTTTTTTTTTAAGACATACTTAAATGACATTGATTCTTGTTAACTGTTTTGAATGTGCACATGAGAAACACATTTCATAGATCATCGTACTTTGTTAATGGACCTACTCAGAATCAGAATGTTTGTCAATCACCAGGTAGGAACTGAAGAGATTTCCACATCAGTCACTTATTTTCACAATAACCTAAGTACTTGCGAGTCTGTCTAGGATCAGATAAAGATGAATTAAGGAAGTATACTAGTGTTGGGTAATTTTATTAGTATAATTTTAATTTATGATTTTGTCCTACTACAGAATTCCAATGAAAAAGTTGGTAACCTGGAAATTGATTTTATTACCTGGTTAAATAAGCTGTCATTTGAATTTAAAGTATGAAGAAAAGGAAGTGTATTACATGAATAACTATAATCTGTATTTTCAGTAATGTAGTGAAGGATATAGCATTTAGAAGGGAACAACTGTAATAAGCATTGCCACAGACCAAATATTCATAGGAAGGAAAAAAATTAAATGAGTATCAAAGCTTTATTTTTGAAGAAGTAACGGCATATATGCACTTTGTGAGCATGTTCCTTGTTTGATGAGTGCTGCTGTAATAACACTGCAGACACTTTAGTACTCCAGAAACCCTTGGCCTATAAGCAGAATAAGAACATCTCAAAGCATATGAGTTTTTATAAGTTCCCTTTGCCCTGAGAAGAATGGCTGACTGCAACACGCACTCTGTTAAATCAGCTGTCAGAGTCTGGTTCAATGACGAGCTAAATCATTATTTGCCACCCTTAGCCTGTGATCTGAATGATCTGGCAAGCACAAACTAAGGTAAATTATTAAAGGAATTTTTTTGCAGCTGTATCCCTGGCTCCTGAAATACCCATTCTCCCACAGTTAACCAGAGCTGATTTCTAGGGTACTGTGCTGTCTTAGTTTTTAGCTGGGACAGAAGTTGTTTTTCTCATAGTGTCTGGTATGAGGCTGTTTTGGTTCTAGAAAGAAAACAAAACTGATAACATACTGGTGTTTACACTTGTTGCTGTACAGAGCCAAGAACATCTCTGTTTCTCAGCTTCCTGTACTGCCCTGCCAGCAAGAGGCCTGAGGGCACAAGGAGCTGGGAGAGGACAGAACCTGAGCAGCTGATCTAAACTGACCAAAAGGATATTCCATACCAGATGGCATCATATAACTTTAAGGGAGGGAAGTTAGCCGAGGAGGGGGCCATTGCTTGGAGATGCACTGGGCATCAGTTGGTGGGTGGTGAGCTCTTGCTTCATGTGTCGCTTGCTTTCATGTGTGTATAAGTATATATATTTACATTTATCATTACTGTTATTTCTTTTACTTCCTTTTTAGTCTTAGTTTTATCTCAACCCACAAGTTCTGCTGCATTTTTTCCACTGGAGTGGAGAGGAGTGGACGACTGTGTGGTACTTAGCTGTCTGCTGGGTCAAACTGCATGTGCATTCACTACCTCTGAGAACTCTGGTAATGTCTTAAAAAGTAACTTCAACTAAGCTGCACTCTGCAGTGTATGCAGAGCTTCTTGCTGCAGTGCAAGTCTCAATCCTAACTCCATGGTTGAGTATAATATCTTTCTCCATTCTCTGTTATACTGTGTTCTCATCAAGAGAAATGTGAGGTATGCATAGAAAAAGCTACAGTACTCTACAACCGTGCTGTTTGGTTTTGATGTGTATGAGACTTGAGTTTAAAAAAGAGTGCTACAGTCAATATATGTTTAAAATTTTGACAAAGTCCAAGGTTAGATATCTAGGCTCCCCTTACAGTGTACAAGGGGTTAAATGTCATGCATGTCTTGGTCTGAGGGTTATAAGCGTGGACATTAGACCCATAAAATAAAAGGCATGTTTTTAACACTAAACCGTTACTTTCCTTCAGTACCTACTAAACCACTAACAACAGCATGGAGTTCTAGAGTTAGAATAAATTATTGTTGTTTAATATAGTCATCAGTCTGTCTAGACTCCAAGGGCCCTAGTTCAAAAAAATATTTATTCCTATATGGAAATACATTTATCTTCACAAAATGATCTTACTATGTGCAGACTTCAATCTAATCTTGATTTCTTAAGTGTTTCCTATGTAATTTATTGAACCGGACCATTACTGGGTGTTTTGCTGAAACTTCTCCAAATATGTACTTGATGTTTCACTCACTTAAAAACTTCTGTGCTCTATGGAGAAGACTCATGAGAATCATGGCCATGTTCTTCTCAAGATCTCTTGAAAAAATAATGTCTTTATCTTCATATGTCTTTGAATGATAGAGTGGCAAAAGAGCGCGAGTAATCTAGCTTCTGATTAAAGCTCAAGTGCTCTACCTTCTATGAATGGGGTTATGGAATGTTTTGAAAACGACTTTTGAGAAAATTAAATTTCAATGTAACAAATCAGTAATTTCATTTAAGTCAGGCATCAGTTTTTACTGAGTGACAAGCGTTAGGGTAATACATGAATAGTTCTATTCATGAATACTTTCTAGGCCACACTGGATAGATTACTTTAAATTTGCTATATAATCATCAGTTAAATGCTAGTGACATTTCTGTAAAAAAAAAAAAAAAAAAACAGAGGGAGGCAAGCTCTTTGCTCAGGAGCATGCTTGTTCAAACAATTCATTGAGACTACTGGAGGCTGATAATTCACGAAGAATAGTCTCTCTGTAGATACACATCTATACATATATCTATACATACAGATTTAACCAACACTTCTTTGTAAGCAAATTACATAGTAGACCAGTACCTTTTGGGGAAAAAGAAAAATTATACTGTTAAATGAAGCACAAGTTGCAAAGACAAGAATGTGAAGATTTGATTTGGTAGGAGTAGATATGTGAAGCAGAAAGACAGAAATGTAGTTAGGTTTCAGAGTCTTTCAGAGATGAGGTGTAAAATGGCAGGAGCAGGGAAAAGCTAAAGCAGATATAAAGACAAGGTCTGAAAAGATGCAGAAGGGATGCTCTGTAGAGATGGTTTGCTGGAAACCAGGGTAGAACTGTTCATTTATCTCCGTACTGTATGGCATGCAACTCCTGCCCTTCCATGCAGAAATAAAAAATAAAGTGTGAAGTGTTATGAATATTATTAGACAAAGGCACCATCTGGGTGGGTTTTTTTGTTTGTTTTTGAAATTTGGGAGAAATAAAATTGCAAATATTTATTCTTTTTATGCCTTCTTTGAATTTGGTTGGTAACATTTAATAGTGGCGAAGCTTAGAAGAGTGCTGTGTTTAAAGTTCAATATGTTGTAAATGTGACATTTGAGATCTGTATCTTTTCTTATAGATAAGTTTCTGCCTCCCTTATATTGTGATGTTTCAATGGACAAATAATTTCAATTTTTCAGAGGACGCTGGGAAAACTAAGAGTGATGTGGGGATCTTCCTTGATTGTTCTCTGCTGATACAGAGTACTTGGAAAAATCAGTGGAACTTCTCCAGGATGTTAGCGAGTGCTTGATGTCTAAAAGGCAGAGAATATTTTTCAAAGAACCAGTATTCCACTGATCTGATATAGTCTCCAGCTGACCAGGTAATTGCATTGAAATTCTATTTTTACTTACTGCTATTAATAGAAGCCCAGAAAGAAATGAAATTGAAATAGTTCTTCCTTTTTTTTTGTTGTTTTTTTTCCCCTCTCTTTAAAAACAGGTATTCATCTGTGCACATCTGAAGTTCCAGCTAACTAAGATAGTGTATATATTTTAATTTGTTTCGATTCCTATTTTGAAATTAAGTAGAATTAATGTCTATTTATATGAATTCTTCCCTTCTTGTTTTACTTTCTGAAGATTGGATTTTACATAGAGGTACATTTCCGTATCCCTCACATTTGCCTTATGAAAAAAACATAAAGAATTGATTTTGTTTTTTAATGTTTTAATTTTAGATGTGACTGAACCAAATATTTATGCAAGAGACTAATATCTGTGACTTCAGATTTCTTTGGCTTCATTCATATGTTGATAATTAGATTCTTATATAAGTAGCTCTTCTGTTGTTTTGATTATAACAATTATTCCTTCCACTTCTTAGATTCTATGGTTTTATTCACACACTTAAGCATTGTCATACCAAAATTTATTTGATCTGGTTTATGTTTTTAGAAAGACAACATTGAGTTTATATTGGTTTAGTTATTACTTCAAAACTTTTTTTTTTTCTGTCGGGTCGCAGAGTAGGCAGGACAGGCTTTTAAATCTGCAGACAGGTCATAAGCTATTTGTATCAGGCTGACAATCACTTTGTTTACGCAAGCTGCCAAGTCAGAATTCATGAAGAAAATGTTGCTAGACTGTACTTTTTAAAGAGTTTATGCTTTTATGTTCCAGTACATATTTTGTTTTTGATGAACTAACCCATTCATCAGATCTTTGCCCTGGGAATCATGTATCCCTTGTTACTGCAAAGAGAAAGAGTTTTATTTTACTTTATAATATCCAAAATCCTATATCTCTATCAGATTATGCAATCAAATGCATCAATTGTTTATTCCCATTCTTCTGGATTAAAATGGATATATGTAATTGACTTTATAAAGTATGATTGAGTTTGACCAAAACAAAAAAATCATACAACTGATGATCACAGATTTGGTTTAAAATATCCATTTTGACAAACCTAATGTTAAATATTATCATGTTAAGGTTTTTGTCATCTGGAAACTTTGGAATGGACTTAGTTCTGCAAAGTAACATCAGAAGGGACCTGGACAAGCTTGAAAGGTCAGCCCATATGAACCTAATGAGGTTCAGCAAGGCCAAGTACAAGGTGTTACGCTTGAGTCAGGGCAATCCCAGATATGTGTGCAGACTAGGAGAAGAACTCCTTGAGAGTAGCCCTGCTGAGAAGAACTTGGTTGTCCTGATAGATGAAAAACTTAACGTGAGCCAGCAGTGTGCACTTGCAGCCCAAAAGGCCAACAGTATCCTGGGCTGCATCAAAAGAGGAGTAGGCAGCAGGAGGAGGGAGGTGATTGTCCCCCTTTACTCTGCCCTTTTGAGGCCCAATCTGGAGTACTGTGTCCAGGTCTGGAACTTTTTGAATGGGTCCAGAGGAGGGCCACAAAGATGATCAGAGGGCTGCAGCAACTCTCCGTTGAAGACAGGCTGAGGGAGCTGGGCTTGTTCAACCTGGAGAAGGCTGGAAAAAGGCCACAAGGCCACCTCACTGTGATCTTCCAACAGTTAAAGAAAGGTTATAAACAGGAGGAAAAACAATTTTTTACACAGGTAGATAGATAGGCAGTGGTAGGACAAGGAGAAGTAGTTTTAAACTGAAAGAGGGAAGATTTAGATGTCGGGGAAAATTTTCACTGAGAGGTTGGTGAGGTGCTGGAACAGATGGTCCAGAGAATTTGTAGATGCCCCATCCTTGGAAGTGTTCAAGGCCAGATTGGATGGGACATAGTCAACATGATCTATTGGTTGGCAACCCCATCCATGAGAGGAGGCTTGGAACTAGACGATGTTTGAGGTCCCTTCCAACCCAAGCCATTCTATGATTCTATGAAGTAAGCAAGTATATAAACAGTCTTAGATGTGTGTTACAAGTGCTTTGCTAAACTGCATGTTATATTTCTACAAGTAAAACAAAGCAAACTCCCCTATCACTTCTGAAATGTGTCTTCTCTAATGAAAATTAAAATTCACTGAAGTGCAGAGAAGAAACAAACATTGAAACTGTAATAACCTTCCTCTGCTATTAAAGTTACATTTTAAGTTAGTTTTACACGATCTCTGTGATATTTTAACTTAAGCCACACTGACAAAAGGAAAATTAGATCTGAGAAATATTTTGAAAGAAAAATGTCTCCATTTGTATATCTACTTCGTCAAATATATATTTTAATTTTTACACAGTCCAACCTATGACTGAATATATCTTTCATTTGGAGATATTAGAGATTAGGAAAATACACTGCACAGGTTTATTTGTACATGTACTCTACTTTTATGTTCTTCCTATGGCAGCTGTTGGGTAGTGGATTCCCTGGACTTCTGGCTTGCTTTAGGAAAACCGTTACGTATTTTTAACTGAAAGATAAAACTAGATAACTTTCCATTGGGTAGTGATAAGACAAAGAATGAGAGAATTCTCATATATTGCTTCTGTCATTTTTGAGACTCTAGTACAGATGAGACATTTCCATAGAGCATGCACCTACTCAAATACATTCTGTGTCATGCTTTATTAATTGCTTCATATTATATGTCAATCAATTGTATAATAGCTTGTTCTAACCATTCTGATGTAAGTAATTAAGATACATAATTGAATAAATACCAACTTTAAACTATTAAATACAAATTGATTTTTTTACATGTTGAAAACACATGGTAGATTTCTTTTTCATGTAAACCTATGATCCATGATGAGTCCTTTCAAATGTCTTTCTTAAGCATCATGAAAGTGAACATATTGAACTTGACTTAACAAGTGCCACCATGCCACAATATTCAGCCTACACAGAACTGAGTTACAAGCAAATACCACCTTCAGGCTTATGTGTTCTACAAATCCTACATGATCATGACATATATGTCAGACTTAACTTCTGCTGCAAGGCCACCTTTCTTGACAAAATGGCTGTATACATTTTTCTGATTTGTCATGTAGTCTTGCTTTTAACATGATATTCAGAGGACTTATACAAACAACAATATTATATTTGCATTTTTATTATACTTACCTTAAAATTTCCTGCTTCATGGAATCATTTGAGTTGGAAGGGACTATTAAAGGCCATCTAGTCCAATCCTTCTGCAATGAACAGGGACATCCACAGCTAGACCAGGTTGCTCAGAGCCCTGTCCAGCCTGACCTTGAATGTCTCCAGGGACAGAGAATCCACCATCTTTCTGGACAACCTGTTCCAGTGCTTCACCACCCTTACTGTGAAAAATTCTTTTCTTATATCGAATCTAAACCTCCCCTGCTTTAGTTTGAAACCATTCCCCCATGTCCTCTCACCACACACCCTGCTAAAGTGTCTGTCCCCTTCTTTCTGATAGCTTTCCTTTAGATACTGAAAAGCCACTATCATGTCTCCCTGGAGCCTTCTCTTCTCCAGGCCGAACAGCCCCAGCTCTCTCAGCCTGTCCTTGTAGTGGAGGTGATCCATCCCTTGGATCATTTTTGTTACCCTCCTCTGGATATGCTCCAACAGATCCATGTCTCTCCTGTACTGATGACTCCAGATCTGGACGCAGTACTTCAGATGAGGTCTCACCAGGGCAGAATAGAGGGGCAGGATCACCTCCCTTGACCTGCTGGCCACACTTCTTTTGATGCAGTCCAGGATATGGTTGGGAAACTGTGTCTAGGTTTACATTTCTAGTTTGACTAAAGGTATATTCCAAAATCTTTTGGTTTTCTGATCTCGGAGAAAGAAAACAGTAGTGGAAGGCCTAGCTGACCTTCAGCTTGCATCTAATTATTCCCTTAGAGATATACCTCTTTGTATTGTTTTGATTTTAGATTTTGAAAAATAACCTATTGATTTGCAATGAAATAGTGATTGTTGTAAAAATAAATAAATAAATCATAGATCTGTCTTATTTCAAAGAACATTGCTGATACTAAGACTGCATTACAGTACATTGGAGTCATTATCTTATTTTCAGTCACAATGTCAACTGTTCATTTCCTTCTTGAGCACTTCTCAAACAATTACTGAAGTCAACCGAAAGGTTCCCATTTACTTATAGGAAGTTGAGGTGGAGATAGAGTTGAACACGTGTGGAAAAATACAGATTACAGCCTGAATAGGGGACTAGCCTGTGAGAAAGGATTTATATTAGCTTGGTAACACAAGTACACTGCCTCAGCCTGCACTTCTGCACAAAGCTAGGTGAAAAGTTGTTTGTGAGAAACTGCTATGTAGCTGTAAATAAGTACCCTTGCTTTCTGTGAATGACCTCGGCTGTCCCAATAAGCAATGCTGTATTTGTTCCCCACTGTTATATATATGGCCATGGTACAAAGTGGGGGCATGTGGAATTCTTGCCGGCCTGCAGCTGCTGACATCTGTATCAGCAAACCCCCAGCCAGCCCATTACCCCTGGCACTCAACAAATTCTGTGCTGGCCCACTGCCATGGGCACCCATATTGAGGAACCCTTTTCCAGCCAGTTACCCCTGGCACTTGGCTAATCTCTCACCATCCCACTGCCACCAACACCCATATCTGCATAGACTACCAGGTAGCCACCCCAGCGTTGTGAGTATCCCTCTATTAAACTGATGAATCTGAGCTCATCTCTGAGTGCTTTCCTCAGAATCAGTAAACCTTATGCAGAAGCGCTGTTGCTTTTGCAAAACAATGTGATAAACAATTTTGAGCAGTCTGTCATGTGCAACATTACTAATTGTCTCAGTGACACCTAGACAAGAAAATATATACTAAATAACCTGCCACATTCTCACAGAAAATTCAAAGAGAAGACATTTGTAGGAGAAGGCTCTTGATCTGGCTTAATTTAAACTATTCCTGAACAGGAAGACTGAATTATCATCATCTGTATTTTTGCTGAAGACAACCTGCTTTCCTGAAATATTTGAAACAAGTGAATGACGATTGTGTTGTTTGTTCAATTTTTTTTTTTTGTAAATATTGTGAAATAGTTTCAATTATTCAATCAAAAGGTTTTGCTGCTACCCTGTACCTCTTTTGCCTAACTATTTATAGTAACTCTGCTGGTTTCTTCATTACACTCATTTTAAATGCTTCAGGGCAAACATGAGTGGCCTGTTAGATACACTGTGGCAAACTGAATAGTTAGGGGTAATTTGCGGAAAAAGAATGAGGAATGATGCTGGTGGGTGCTTCACTGATGGATGAAGAGTATCAATATGTCAGGGCCAATTTAAAGTTACTAAGATTACTGGAGATGCAGTAGAATAACTATATCCAAATCAGTCTACAGGCATTAATGAAAAATCTTTGTCTTGCAGATGAAGTTTGGAAAAAAGGTGCAGTTTTTCATTTGTTTCTCTCTGCTGTTTGAAAATAGTAACGCATGACAAAGGAAGACTTGTGAGGAGTTTGTTGTGCTTTTGAGCTTGTACTAATTAGATATTTATTTTGTCTTTTCTTTCTTTTTGCAACATCTATTCACTTGTACTCTGGGAATAAACTTCTGTGTAGCTGCTGTCTGCAGCAGTTAACACATTGCGGCTACACTGTACTTCAGATCAAATAGAGAAGACTCTAAAGCTTCAGCTTGAGAACAAATTCTGGTTGAGTTCTGTAACAAATTTTCTTTCTCTGCAACAGGCACAGAGGATGGTAGTACTTGCTTCATGAAGTTTTTCTGATCTTGATAAAAACTTTCTGTTTATTTTGTCCAAATGATGGGAAATTTAATCAGATAGAATGGGGAGGATCATATGAGTACGTAGACTTCTAGATATAAAATATGATTATAATTTCATTATCCAAAGTGATATACTGCACCACTTGAATGCTTTTAATTTGAAAATATTGCATGAACTGAACTCTGAATTCCATTCTATTCTAATTTCTTATAAATAAGATCTTGACAAGATTCCCATTTTAAAGGGAAATTAGTGTGAGCCACAAGAATGTTAATTAATTTACCTGCAACAAAATAATGGCAAATTTGAAAGCAATGTTCTACTGCTTCAATGCAAGTATAATTTTGTGTTTGCATTCCCTTTTACCTTATTATGTTGTTTAAAATATTAATCTTTTGCTTTGTAACTCTTCTGTTATCTTTCAATTTGAAAGAGTTAGGCTAATCAGCTTGAAGCTCTGAATTCGGTGGTTTTTACTGAGCGCCTGAAACACTGGGACAATCTGAATGAATCAAGGAATTGTAACTTAAGTTAGGATTGAATATGCATTATTTTAGCTGTATTAATAGCCTTTTAAAATAGCAAAATGTCTTAGATTTATTCTCTCTTGTGCTATACATGATCAAAAAAATTTCTCATTAAACTGTGACAGTGCTTTATATTGCCTATACGTAAAGCCTCTATAGTTATTGTACTAAAAGAAAAGATAAATGACAGTTGGTGTCAACACTAAACAGCTTAGGGCAAACTATTTTCTCAGTATATATGTAATTTAATTGAAATGCAATATTTCATGAATATTAGAAAGTGAGGCTTTATTAAAAATGGCAAGGAAAGTGAAAGCATGACTGTTTAGGGTAACAAGCAGCACAAATTTATTCATTCAATACAACACTGAATTATTTAAAACTCGGCTTAAGCACAAGGTCATGGAATAATTTTGGCATGATACATTTCCATAATTCTACTGCATCCATAAAGTTAATCACAACTTTGGCATGCAAGCCTGCTTCATGCACTAGGCTGAGCCAGAAAAAGGCTCTGGATTAAAACCTAGGAACAAACCAAGCTACTGACACTACATAGAGGCAAGTGATTTGTAATAGTTCAGAACAGATGTAAGCTCCATGATACTAGCAATTCTTATAAATATTGAATTTATTAATATCCCATATTTACTTATAATACACATTTACAAGTGAAAACGTCACTACTCTGGAGACACATCAAAAATCATGTGAAGACACAAATTTGAATTTCAAGGACTTTGATGTCTTCTTGAGGACATTTTCTTTCTGTAAGGAGTGAGAGCGGACAAAAGGAGTTCTTTGGAATACTGTGAAGGGAGTGGCTGAGTTGTGTTTGGAAATACTGCATGAAAATTGAGCTAATTTTATAAGATGAAAACTGTTATTTGACTGTACTGAGTCCAGGCTGACTGCTAACAACACCCTGAAGACTACTAAGATAGGCAAGCTTAATGCGTGTAGTTATTAAAATTTTATTGTCAGTTCCAGGCATTGTATGAGACAGAATTGAGGTTATTCTAGATTTTGCAATAGAACCTGTGTATCCAATATTTTGAATCGTATTTCTGTATGTCTCTACTAATAAAGTCTTCATGACCTTGAATAATCTTCAATGGACAACCATACTCATGATCAATCAGTATCAGCTTGAAGAAAATCTATCTATGCTAATTCTGATATGAGGCTAATTTATAATATATTTTTACATTTGTTAAATTATTATTACTGAAGCTTAGGAGCTTTGTCAACATTGCAGTCCTTACCAAACAACTTGTTTCATTTAAAATCAGCAAGTTTGTTGGGTACTGATACCTCATGAATATCTGTTAGTAGTGTTTACTACCATATGTAAAGGTGGTGAAGAAATTGCCACTACTGAAATGTGTAAGATTGAGATGTGCTGGACTCTGAAACAGTAAAACTGTCTTGGCAAGTGTGACTTTGAACACTAAGCAGAGGACCACATAGTAGTACAAACAATAATATAGGTACAGTGATAGCCTTCTTCTCTTTGTATGTTTTGAAAGGACTATATGCTAGCTGGAAATTTCTGTATTTTTTTGGTGTTTCCCCTATGCTATCTTCACACACGCAGTGGTAGTTATGTATCAACAGGATTTTCAAACAAGCATGATTTTTATTTGAAAGCTTGGTGGACCTTATTTTCATTTTAGATAATTTGCTCATTTTATGTATTGCACAGCTCAACATTTTTCCAAATTAGACTTGAAATAGAAGTAATTTATCTCAATTTGCTCTCGAATCAGTGCACAAGTGACATTAAAAACATGGCATCTATACTCTAAATACGTGCAGTATGGTAAGTATATGTAAGAATAATTAAGTCTATTTAGTGAGAAATGTCCTTAAAGCAATAATTTTAAGAGAGTATATTCGTTATATACAGGTTGTTTACAATTTGGCTGTCTGCCAAAGAATTCCTAAAAAGTTGATTTTTTCTTTTTTTTTAAATGTAGCGATTTTGATCTTGGTGCCCTGTTATGCTCTTGAAATTGAACCAATTATTTACTGCTGAAGTGATGCTTATAGATACTTTATTCAATCATTATGTTGCCTAAGCTAAATTACTTTATAAATTCTTTTAGACTTCTCTGATTAATAACAAAAATCAATGAAAATTTTATTATGCTGTGTTTGTAGATGCTGAAAACTGTATTACAAGTTGCATGAGTGTTAATAGTTATACGTGAAAGAATTAGCATCTTTAGAAACTGCAGAAAGTTTCCTTGTGCAGTCAAACCTTAAAATAGTTTTCTTACCAGAGGAAAAAAACAGGCAATACTAGAAAGTTAAGATGATTTTTAAAGTATTTATTAGGCATAATAAACATTTTTACATTTTCAGAACGTCACTGAAGAAAACAGACACGTTAGAGGGTAAGTGTTCTATGTGCGAAATTCATTATATAATTTCATATCACTATAAATTTAACATCTATTCAAAACCAAAATGAAGTTACTTGAGTACACTTAAAATAATTTCCTGTTTGATGTACTGAATTTGGATACAGATAATTAATTTATGTTATTCACTTTCTAATTAAAGTTCTACACACAACGAAATTACAAAATGATTTTTGTAACCCCACATGTGACTGTATTTGTGTAAGCAGAGAAGATACAGCCCACCATTTTGAAAGAGTTTCTTTGATGTTTTAAAGAAAACGTGTTACCAATTTCACCATGAGTTACGTAATTTAGTGCAACAGACATATTTTCACAAGCCATTAGAGCCTGCCAGGAGTGGAGCTCCCACAAGAAGCAGCATCTTAGATGTTACTAATCTGAGAAGATCAATTTACTATTAGGTCTTGAGGAAATGATGCTTGAAGAACATCGCTTATCACTGAATCAGAACTTGGTTTCCTGGCATTACTGCACCCATGTTAGTCTTTCACAGTTGGTTTGGTGCAGGAGTGCACTTTGAAGAAGAACTTGCATTTATCCTAATTATCGTGCTTTGGTCACTGTAACTGGGTTTGGATTCCTTTAGGATGAAAGTAAACTAGAAGATAAACTCTCAGGGTCATGTCAGTGTATGAATCAGTGTGCTTTGGGAAAAAACAATAATAATAGTCTTTGTTTGCATGCTTAGTTTCTAATTTAAATGCGTAGAAGAGCTGGGAAAACAGACAAACAAACAAACAAAAAAGCTCACCTGTACAATTGAAAACAGATAATGTCCCAAAACTGTTGCTGGAGCTCTAAAACTGGTCACTAACATGATATTCACTAAGATGTTATTCTTTCTTAAAAATATCAAACATAAAACTGTCTGTCAAGTGTTGGGAACAACCAAATGAAAGTGACCTTCCGCCTCAATCTTAGATCAGCTTATCGGAGATGGTAGCTGAGCACTTTATGTGTATAGTTCCACATCATGAGAAACAATACTACTGACTAACATAATATCCATGTAATTATTTTCTCTTTCTACCCATCAATCTAATCAAAATATCAGCACTTTCTAAGTGCTTGGTATTGTTGTTTAAGTACCATGGTCACAGTCATTAATCTATTTATTGTATCATCACTTACTGGCTTAAGACGAGTGAATAATCATTACGTGAACTGAATTTTTACTATTTCTTTGAAGTATGGATATGCCTAAAACTCAACATTGCAAGAGAAACCTCACCACATTCTGTACAGCATAAAAATGTGTCAGTTTTGATCTATCTTTAACTGCTTTACATTATGTGCCTTATTTGATGGTGTTTAAAAATACATAATTTGTAGCTTTATGAGAGGACAGCAAACATCATCTTTTTGCCTTCAGCGTAACAGTTTGCCATTTACTTTCTGTATTCATTTAGCCGTAAGGACAAAGAAACTGTCACTCTGATACGACATTTTGACTCCAGATGTTAGAAAAGAATCATCAAATTATGCCTAGTCTTTGCTGTTGCAAGCTACGCATTGTCTTAAGACAGACTCTTTTAACTCCATTGATTCCAATGGAAAATCTCACTGCAAAATATAAGAAATTAATGTATAAATCATAGATTATCCGATTTTATTGCCTGTTTTACTCATGAGTCTTGAGAGCCAGACAGTTCACTGGAAAGGGACAACAAAGAGATCTATAAAGATTACATCATTTTTCTAATTTAAACTTCTGCTGTAGTTAAGGGAATATGTCCTATCTTAAGCAACTGCCTTGATGTCGTTCCCTGAATATTCCACTGAAGAAGTTCTTGTGTGGCATAGCAGATAATAGTTCTGGTCTTTTGAGATGCGTGTTCTTCTCACCCATAATTTAAGTAGTCTTAGGAGGAGCACAAACTATATTTTTGTATTTAGTGAAAGCCTTTTTAAAGGTGAGTCACAAGCAGCTCATCTGCTCTATCTCAGATCACAGACAGGCTTGAGCAGTGTGTCCAGGAGAATCTCATGAAATTCAACAAAGCCAAGTGCAAGGTCTTGCGCCTGGGTCGCTGCAAACCTACTATCAATACAGGCTGGGGGATGAAAGGATTGAGCATAGCCCTGCTGAAGAGGACTTGGGGATTCTGGTGGATAGCAAGCTGGACATGAGCCAGCAATGTGCCCTCACAGCCCAGAAAACCAATTGTATCTTGGGCAGCATCAAAAGAAGCATGGCCATCAGGTCAAGGACATCCTGCCCCTCTGCTCTGTCTGCTCTGCACTGGTGAGGCCTCACTTGGAGTACTGCATCCAGATCTGGAGTCATCAGTACAGGAGAGACATGGATCTGTTGGAGCATATCCAGAGGAGGGTAACAAAAATGATCCAAGGGATGGATCACCTCCGCTACAAGGACAGGCTGAGAGAGCTGGGGGTGTTCGGCCTGGAGAAGAGAAGGCTCCAGGGAGACATGATAGTGGCTTTTCAGTATCTAAAGGAAAGCTATCAGAAAGAAGGGGACAGACACTTTAGCAGGGTGTGTGGTGAGAGGACACGGGGGAATGGTTTCAAACTAAAGCAGGGAAGGTTTAGATTGGATATAAGGAAAAAGTTTTTCACAGTAAGGGTGGTGAAGCACTGGAACAGGTTGTCCAGAAAGATGGTGGATTCTCTGTCCCTGGAGACATTCAAGGTCAGGCTGGACTGGGCTCTGAGCAACCTGATGTATCTGTAGATGTCCCTGTTCATTGCAGTGGAGTTGTACTAAATAACCTTTAAAGGTCCCTTCCAACTCAAACAATTCTATGATTTTATATCTCTGACAATCCATGTGTTTATCTTCCCAACAATAGTTCCTACTGGGTTAATTAACCTAGATAATCATCTTCCAGAATAAAAGTCATTTTCTGATGGCTCCAATTCTCTCCTTTTGCAGATTCTGAAGATCTCTAGAGAAGAACAGAAAGAACAATAGGGCAACACTTGAAGGATAAATCATCGTTATTTTTCAGAATCAAACCATTGATGAAAAGGTTAGTACAGTCTTTTCTTCTGATTTTTCTGCAGAGTTGTTCTACCTGAGCTCAGGTAACGGTCGTCTGAGTAATTTTTGGTATCACAGGTCTGAAAAAGGTCTCATTGTTTTGAAGCGGTTATTAGGCTGGGGCAGGAGCCACTGTAGGCAACTTTGATCTCAGACTCCTGCAAAGTGCTTTCCTTTGGGGATGGAATCTGCTGCCTCTGTGGCTGCAGGAATTATGTTTTTTCCCAGAGTGGTTGTATTTATTATGATTCCTTCAGGTACTTTTACAGGAAGAGAAAATCTGAGCCATACCCACAGAGCTACCATTCAAATGGATAATGAACAATTTGTATACGTGGATGTGCAGTTGTGAAGTACTAGATAACTATGGGAGGACAAAAATGCCTTTGATGTCACTGTTAATAAGTGACAAACAAAACCACGGTCTTCATCTGAAGAGTGTTCCCATAAAATACCATAAGCAGCTTGTTCTGCTCCAGAATGGATCAAAGATGTAAAGATGTTATATCAGCATATCAAATGGAATGTGATTCTCATCTGTCCTCATTTTGTCTACTATGTGAACACTGCTATATTTACTTCTGCA
>WBMW01000226.1:380245-428821 GCA_013396635.1 Penelope pileata | reverse complement strand
AAAAAAAAAAAAAAAAAGGTATATATATATCCTACAGATTAGTGAAAACTAGCAATTGATTTTATGGACTCACGCCAAGACAGTTGTTTCTCAGTGTGCGTAGGTTTGTTGTACTCAGTGAAATAAAGAAAAACTGCTAATTTTAAATGCCTCTCCAGACATTCAGAAACCACAGATATTTCTGAGAGATAAAATATAACAGAAGCAGAATAGATCTAAAGGGTGGTCTTGCTTCTTAAAATGTTACGGAAGATTAAGCTGTGAAAATTCTTCCTGTGGCCTTATTTTATGGGTAAAGCACTGCTTGTTTCATTGGTGGGTGAAATAAGAAAAGGCAGAAGAATAGAAAATGACAGCTGCAAGTTCTTATTGTGTTATATCCCCTTTAAATTCTCTATGGTACAAAACATAACCCATATCAACCAAGAGAAGACTATTTCAATTCTAATAGTCAATATGAATACGCAAATATTCTAAATAAAATTCTTCCAACCACATTGAACAACATATTTACTTTGGAAGGTAGCAGTCATCCCACTTTTTCAATTTTTAAAAATTGTTTTTACCTCAGAAGTCCTACATCATAGTCTTTTTGCATATTGCTGGTTTGAAGAACAGGGTATTCTCTCTACTAGCATGTCATGCTTCAGTCAGCAGATTGCCGATTGCCAGTTGTGATGTTTTTTTACCCAGAGATATGTTGCCTCCTTGGCACTCCTAGTCTTTCTTCTTGGCTCCCTATTAGACCCTGAGTTGTGCTGGCCATGATTCTAACTGGGATATGCTCATTTTACTCTCCATCATATGGATTTTGTGCCATTATAACATATTAAGGCTCTTTGTTCTGTGAATTTGTTTACAGCTTGCATCCCTGATAGGAGTTGGATCTTTTCAAGAGCCAAACGAAAAGAAAATGTGCTTAAATATTGTGGGCACCTTGGTGGCTGTTGCAATAAAAGAAAAGAAAAAAAAAGTAAGTGAAGTTAACTTTCAGTCCATTTTATGTGCCGTTTACTTGTCTAGCTTCGGTTAATGAGAATAAAGGTGACTGCATGCCTGTATTTTAAGTGAAAGTATTGAAGAGATGTAATGCAGGCATGTCATATAACCCTAACATGTAATTGTTCTAGTAACCTTGATGTGTAATTGTTCTTAAAGTAACAACAACTTTCAATGGCTGTTGTGTTATTCGCAAAATTATGATGAGGTATGGAGGAGTAATCTGCATTTATAAAGTACTAACACATTTTGTGTGAACAACCACTTCAAATCAAATAATGTCAAACTTTCTCAAAATACCCCAGTCGCTACTTGCCTTGCTATAATCAAAAAAGTGAATCGGAAAAAAGTAATTAAAGGATATTTCTTCTCAGTCTGTCTACTTCTTTATTATGTTTATAATAATTCTTTATCAGAGACTGTATCCTGTTAATTCACATTACCTATGATCTTGGAGTGTTAAAAATATCTGAGTTCTTATGTCTCTGTCACCTGGAGCGCAGTATTTTGCTAATAAATTTAATAGAATTCCAAGACCAATGTACTTATAACTAAAGTAAAGGTCTCATGCAGAATCCAGAGGTAAAATCTAATTGACCTGCTGACTAGAGTCATTTTCTGTGCATTTCCCTTATTAGAAAGGAAAATGGTTGCAAATAGCTGGAAGTTTCCTGTGCAATCTTGGATAGATTTTCTAAATATTGTTTGCTCAGATCATTATAAATTTATGCTGCCTAATGTACTGTGGATAAGTCAGCAAGATATTTGTTTATATTGTTTTTATCAATAACGATGCCAACCTATCTGGTTAAAGGATGTCTGATATATTTCCCATAGGATTTCAGAAAAAAAGACCTATCAACGATATTAGGAGGAAAAATATGATGTCTTCCTGTTTTATTGGCAGTGGGTTTTTTTTGAAAATATTTTTTTAAAGTTCCTTAAATGTGAAACCAGAATATATTTTTCCAAAATCCAGTTGTTTTTTAAAATTTAGATGACCTGCAGGTTTAGACAAATTAAATGACAGAATAGAATTTGTGGAAAAAATGTTTTACAGCTTACAACATTTTTTGTCTGTGTAAGGAAGATCAAGTGACTCAGACAGCAGGACTGAATCTTGAGACATTTCAAGCCCGATTTTACATAACCACAACAGGAATCAAGCTAGATCTATCTAGTCTGTGAGTATCTGAAAGACCCGTTGCCTAGTATGTCCTCAAATACAAATCACAGAGTAAGAAATTTGTTTACAACTAAACAAGTTAACATCTTCTTTACTGACACAATCATTTTCACACCTGCTTTGCTTTCGCTTCTCTTCCCACATCTGAAGGTATCCAGGGAAGTCAAGACATTATTTTGTCTTTTCAAGATTTTAACAGAGTAACATAAAGGTACTCATACAGATGCCAATAAATTTCTTGCAGGTGATGAGGCATGGACAGAGTATATCCTTCTGGGTTTATTTGCTGGGGCTTTTCATCAGACTTCATATTATGCTTCTAGAAATTAAGTTTCCAAATGATTATGGTTGCATCATTTGCTGGAAGAGGAAACAGTTATAAATCTTCGTTATACCCTCTGGATTTTTTACCAGCAAAAATGCCTTGGTGGCATCAAGATAGAAGCAAATAGATTATCATTTATGACATAAGTTGTCAAAAGACTTAAAATAAAGAATTTCTTAAAGAGCATCAGCAGGGTAAAAAATAAATTTGTGTCTGTTGAAATGACATTATTTCTTGCTGAATTTTTGAAAGATTTTGGCACGTTGAATAATAAGAATTCATTTTGAATGTGTTAATAAGTTGAATATTTTAATATTTTTACACTATTTTGTAGCTTAAAATGAAAATTTTTGGGAAAATAAAGGATCTGAGCCCCACTGAGATAAGACTGTTCTGCCTGTGTTGTCTTCAGTAGTTTAGAACGATTGATCTGGAGAATGTGCTTGAGGCATCCATCAACTTCAGTCTTGCCATCAGCTGGCAAAGTCATCTGTATGCTGTTTGCTTGAATAAATCCAGTGGTTTGACTGAATTCATGAAACACTGAGTCAGGATGAACTGCTTTTCTTGCCCCCAAAATGAAAGTATAGGAGCTGGGCAAACTATTTTTCACCTAATGCAAGAATGGTAAAATAATGTATCTGTAGGTCTAAATACTTAATTAAAACTGGTATGAATCATTATATAAGCACGATTGCCTAAAGTGGCTAATGCTCATTATGAACAGAACTTTTTCTTTCCCTCCAAAATCACTTAGTAGGAGAACCATGTCTGCATGTTTCTGGGCTTTATGGGATAAGTATAGTCAGTTAATTCTTTTATTTTAATTTAGTTTTTATTTTTAGCAGGAAGTGCAAGTTTATGGCATTCTTTGTTGTTTCATTAGCTGAAAATGCATGACACCTTTTTACAATTTTGTGCAATGAAAAGCGTAAGAAAGAAAAAAAATCTGCAGGTAAGAACTTTGTTTAATATATAGCTATCGAACTCTGAATTCTGATTTGTTTCTGGCATTTGATAGGTTCTGTAATGACTATTACTCCTTGAAAATGTTAATATTTTAGGAAAAATTGCTTTGATTATCAGTTTTTAATAATGTATTTGTAAATATGGATTTTTACAACATTTCTCAAATTCTTTTGAATTATCCAGAGGTTTCCAGGTTCTGCTGTGGAATCATTATCTAAAATGAAAAAATTTCAATCTATAAAGATGTGAAAATGTTTTTCTCCATTTATATCAGAATCAAACTTTGATATCTTTATTTCATATACATACTATTCTAGTTCCTAAATGATCTTTAGCTTTCTACAGGAATTTTCATGAAGTTAGAGTTGCCAATGTTAATTAATTGCTGCTAAAGGATCAGTAATTAGCACTAATTATCTGTTCTAGGCTGTATAAAATGCACTTAGTGCATTTCTTAGTGGGATTGCTTTTAGGACTCTAGACATGAATGAGAAGAGTAACAGATTTCTGTTGTGTTTGACCAGGTATAAGTCTCTGCTCTTCTCCGAGTAAACTACGCTCTGTAGTAAAATAAGCGCCAGTGTGAGTAAATAATTTGTGGCTCACTCCAAAAGTAATGCCTCCTATTTATTTCCGTGGAAACTAACACAGATAAAAATAGTACAACAATGCTGGTTGGTAGAGCACATTCTCAGCTGCAAAACACTATTTTTCAGCATAGTCACCAGCAGTATCTATGCATTTTCAGCAGTGATGAACAAGAGCCTGCATGCTGCGCATGTAACAATCTATACCAGCAGAGGTGACGCACTGTCATCACTGCTGAAATGTACCACCCATCACTTCCCAGAGCTCATATCCACTGTTTGGTTTCCATAAACATTCAGAAAGTGTCAATGAATGTCAATGGGTGTCATTTTTTCCTCATAGAGGAATTCAATTCCACACCTTTGCTTCATCCGCAACTTCCATGTCAGATGCCATTTTGTCAGACTGCCCCTCTGATACCATCTGTGGCACAGCAACAAAAGGGAATGTAGTATTGGTGGGAAGGTTCAGCCTCTACTGCCATACCACCAACGTCTGCCTCTGACAGTGAGGGCCAACATAATGAAATATGAGGCATTACTTTCAGGGCAGCCCTTGCAGAAGCTGGAGAGGGTAACCGGCTGGTATTCTGAGAGCACTTCTCAAGCAGAGAGAAAGGAAAACAACACTAGATAGAAGGGACTGTGTTAAACATTGGTGAAAAATGGTGCCAGGTGTTTTCATTCCTCCGCATACAGGATTGTGTGTGTGGCGTGTAGGAGAAGCTTTCATTTCTGTCATTTATTTACCACCAGATATCTTACAGGAAAAGCACTCTGAAATCATTTCATCTCTGTGCTGCCAGTGAGAGCTGCAAATGTGAAGCAGCTGCCATTCTCAGTGGAACAAAAATTGAGTGGGAATTGGAGTTTCAGTGCTCTCAGGCCTGTCTTGCACATGCTTCCTCACATGCCACTGAAGTACCGGGTGAATATCATAAAAACTTGTCTAGCTAATGCCTAGTAGGGAGTTTTGAGACAGGAGAGGAAAAAATCACTCTAGTGATATTTCGCTTCTGCTTACCCTCAACAGGATTGTACCATCATGGAAGAAGATAAATTGGGCTGCTAAATTCTGCCTTCTGCAAGCTTCACAAGGTAGAGTCTGTATAATACCAGCTTTAGTGATAGGCCATAATCTCTTAATCTGAAGGCAGAAAGTTTCAATATGTATTGAATTAACACATCTAATCCACAGTGACTGTTAGTGAGGTGCTACTAGTGATAGAACTTCATCTCGTTAGCCAGATATTTTTTCTAATGGAAAAATACTGATTTGGCCAGGAAATTTACATCTATGTCCAGAAATGAGTTTAAAGCTTTAAATGTTAGAGCCGTTCAATGTGGAAACTGTCAACAGTTTCAAAATGGCTCTAATGAGTGACAGTAAAATTAAAAACTTGTTTCATGCAAGTAAAACTGAAAAAAATAGCTGCCTTTTAAAGAAATGAGTAAAATGGGAAAAAACAAACTGGCAAATTCCTTTAAATGCCACAGTCCTGTGAATGCATAATTTCACCCTCAATTTAATTAGGCTAATCAAGATAATGGGTAATTAATTGTTTAGAACTGGATGGTAGATTGGAGAAAAGGAGATAGAAAATTTAAATAACCATTTACTACTCAAACAGTGAGATCATTAGATCTTTAGTTCTCTAAGGTGAAAAAAGCCCTTCCCTGCCCAGCCCCATTCTGCTCAATGCCTTCCTGGATCTCCCAATTATATATTCAAAGGAAAATTTTCTTTGAGGTTAATGATTCTACAAATAGGTTTGTTTTCCTGTATCTGTAAACTGTTTATTTTTTCTTTCTATTTAAATACATCTATGGTATACTCCTACTAGGATTATTGTTGCCCCACCCCAACGCTTTTTAAGAAAGAAGGAATTGGAGGAAGAAAAAAATACAGATTAAAATTCTTCTAGTGAAGTCCAGTAGTAGCCTTTTGAACTACAAAATTTTTCTTATAGAAAATGTGATCAAATGAATAAATTTAATATGAAATAAGGCTAATATTTCATCTAAAAATAAAATGCTTTCCAAATTGTTTTTTTCTGAATATAATAATGGATAAACAGATGTGTTCCAGATTTTGAAAGGAAACAGTTTTATTTCCCTTTTCTTGAAGAACAATCGACATATCTGTTCCCTTTCTAATGTCTACCAAGTTTCTGATCAGTATGTTATGGTGTGAGATTGCGTACCTGGTCAAATAAATACAGATCTCATAACTCAAAGATCATTGGAAAGCTCGACCTCCATGCAGAGAAACAATCAACTACAAACAGACTTTGCCTGTGTGAATATAATTTTACGAATAAGTTTTAAAATGTCTTTCTCCTCCTGCAAAACATAACAATTACTTAAAACGCCTTTAGAAAGAAGAAAATGTAAAAGGGGGAAAGAAATCGTGTTATCTTGCAAAACAGTTAGAACAGCTGAAAAGAGGATGAGAAACTCTTTGTATTGCACTGATCCTTGTTCTCCTTTGAAGACAAACAGCACTTTGTGGATTTTAGTCATAAGCATAAAGAGAAAAAATTTGCTTAGATATCTTTTCTTGTCTCATATAAGTGGGTGCTGGAATACCTCAAAGAGAAAATACAATGGTAGAAAAAGGCCAAAACTAAAATTACTTTCCGAATATACCATAAAACCATGAGTGATGTAGAGATTTGCCACTGCAAATTTTTCTAGCATACTTGAGCACCAGAATTCTAGATAAAATTAGGATACAGCTGAAGAACTGCAGGTGCAAAAACATAGGTACTTACCTCCAGTTTATATGACACAGAAAGTCCATTTTAGACACTAATTGGTCAAAAGGGCACAGTTTGTCTGCAGATGTGTGTTCATATTTGAAAGCCCATTATTGTGAATGTTACTGGTATCTCTGTGCAGCTGAAATAAAATTAGATGTGTATGTTTAGCTTCTGAGTTCATAATCTAGTTCATAGTCCTGGAAAATTTAGGTCTGTGTCCTTTCTTTGTTTCATACTTATATTTAAAGTATTTATAGAGGCCTGTTGTTAGAACTGTGAAAACATCAAACAAGTATCTAGTAATAAAAAGGAAATCACAGCCTGTGCAACAAACAATCTGTCCCATTTTGTTGAAGTTTATTATCAGTATCTATCTGAAAAAAAAAAAAAATCCTAAAAACTGAATGAGTGTTATGCCAGAGAAAAATAAGCTCTGGAGATGTACTCAGGCTTTTTGTGATAATGGATCTTCAGATAGCTTGAGCTCTCCTAGGTCTGCTCTTTTTCTAACCCTGGCCTGTAAGTCCCACATCCAGATAAGCTGGCATATTGTTTTGTGCAGCTGGTCATGGACATGCACTAATTTTAAAACAGATTAGAGAAAATGGACGTGTTTCAGTCAGGTGACTTCACCAACCCCATTCACGTTGTTATTGCATCCTTGAAGATATGATGCATTATGGAGAGGAAGTGACTTAGCTTGGCACAGGGCTGGGAACTGCCCAAAAATTATACATTGAACTATATGGCCTTGAGGCAAGGCAGCAGAGCCAACAAGCCGAGGTTTCTCAGCCATTGGAGGTAACCCTAGGCATCTCCTGGCCTATATACTGTTTCCTTCTCAAAACATAGGCTGAAGGACACAATCAAAGGGACAACTGGTAGTAACTATCCCACTCTCCATCCCAGAACACTTCTGAACCTGGCAGCTGTGAAATGCTCTCATTTTCTGCCATTTACATGTACCAAGATGTCCACAGTCATAGAGGAAATTTATGATAGAAATAGGAATGTATTGCAGGTTTTTCAGGTGAGTAGTTTGTTACTGGTTGAGAAATTCTTTGGCAGAAGTGAATATGTAGGTGCAGCAGAGGCAATATAGCCAGCTTTACATTGTTGCCCAAGACCATAGCTATGCTCTGAAAATTCCTGACTGCCTGACTAATTCCTCTCAGAGCAATCACAATACTCTAAATTGCTTTTTTTAGGAACAGACTGACTCTTGCTGGTCTCAGATTGAAAATTTAGTGTCTCAGTGAGTTTTGTTGTACTTAAAGGTCCTCAGATAGTTAACCTATTTATTGTCTCCCAGGTTTATTCTTTATTTGAAAGAACTGTCTTTCCATACTGTCTAATCTGATACACTTTTTTCTGTACGTACTTACATGTATTCCTCATTTATTTTCTTCAGCTATGTGCTGTAGCTGATATTTATTATATGCATTGCTACCCATAAAAGTTCTTAACATTTCGTACCAATAAAATGCAATAAAGCAGCAGGTATGATTTCTGACCAATGTTTCCTTTACTTTTTAAAAAGTAGTAGTATATGTATGTATGTCATTGTTCAACAGTAGTCTTCTCAAGTTTGTTTTTGTGAGTGACTATTTTGGGAAAGTATTTATCATATTTTTTCATGTTTGTGCCTAGCAATGAATCTCTCACAAACATTTATTTAAATCTTCACAGTCCCCTCAGTGTAGACAACTTGTTTACAGCCCGTCTTTGCTAAGCCACAAATATACACGGATATACGTATATGAATGTAAACATATAAAAAATAAACACTTTTCATATAAAGGTAAATTTCATAAAAGAATACAAATGTATTTTCTTCAAGATAATGCCATGTGATATCACAAATTGGTCTGAAAGGTCTGCTGGCAGTCTACTATTTAGCTGTATTAGGTTTGTCTCCATTAAATCAAAATGCAGGAGGCTGAATCTTTATCTGAATGTCAGATTCCCATTCAGTAGCACAGAGACAGAAAGTCTGTATGAGTAAACATGACTATCAGAGATGAAATTATTAAACTAAAAATGGCAACAAACAAGAAACAGCATAAACATGGCCCCTCTTAATTGCATTTACTGTCAAATCATCAAGGTATTAATGAGGCTGATTATATCAGTGACTTCCTGTCCGATGTTATTTAACTATTCTATATCTTGCTGTGTAATAGTTAAAAGTCCCGTCATGGATCATAGTCCTCCAAAAGACTCTAATGTATTAAAACTAGGAGAAAATGCAGTTTTCACCAGTTTTCAAAAGATAATAATCTATTTTGTTTAATTTCTCCCATGTGTAAGAAAGCCAGTCTAGAGCATTTTAGACTAATATTTAATCCCAGTACCAAGGTAAGTGAGATGAACCAGGAGTTTAGGGAAGAAATGGTTGAGAAAAGTGTTGGAGAAAGAAAAAGAAAGGATAGGATTTCAACTGCAAAACTAGAACTTATATATTCTGAGTTCCACTCACCTTCTTAATCGCAGCCAGTTACTTTGGACATAGGTTTTGTACAGTGGGATAGTGAAGAAAGGATGATTTCCCTGATGGCAACAGCTGGTAATTGTTCCTAGATGATGATGTGCTGCAATTTCTGCTACACTAACAACATAAAACAACTATATTGCATCCACTGCTCCTGCTTTTTTAATTGCCATTTATGATGCTAGACATAATTAACACCATTTTCAATCTAGTTTGCCTAACTTATTAAAACTTTTTCTTCCCTTTCAATTGTGGCTTTTTTTTTCCCTATTGCCTTTTCTTTTTAACTTAGTTATCTTCCTTTAGCATCTTTATGTCTGCCTTTCTTGATGCGCTTGGAGCATATGTTTTCATTTTTACCTCCAGCCACTTTCTTTGCCTGAGTCTAGCTTCTACATACACAGAGCAATTTTGAGGCAATTACAAGCTTGTCTCAATGTGTGCATGCACTTTTTTTCCATTTACAAAACTTTATGTATGCAAATGAAGCATTTAGGTGTTATGGACTAGGTTCACACAAAGGATGACAACAATGAAACACTCAGCATTACAAATTTAATTTTCAGTGAATAAGTGTTTTGTAAAATTTATAGTTTTGACAGCCATATTCCCTATCCACTACACAGGAAACTTACGTAGAGTTCACAGAAATCAAACACCTTTTGAAGATTGTTATGAGGAGAAGACTACAAAACGCTCACAAAAGACTAGATTCATTCTTGAACATGCATAGATGGTTATGCTACTTTGGAAATCACCAGTGTAAAATTCTTTTGGCTGAATACAGGAAATACATATTATCTCTTTTCTCTATGGAATAGTAATAAAAAAAAATTTCTCTGACACTGGGATTGAGCATTCCCTTGAGTTTGATTTTAAACATACACTGGAATTCTGGCTTTCCAAAGGAGAAGAGAGGATATAGACGGAGGCTGGGATGGGAGAGGTTAAATATACTGTCTGCATGTTTGATGGTTTGTACTGTAGTTGAAGGTAACTTGGCTTTATACAGTTAAGACTTAGAAATGAGGTAGATACCAAGCCGTTCAGCAATATCAGCAGGATGAAGCTGTTTTACACATATGGTCAGTGTCAGAAATGTAGATATCAAGACAGTTTTCTTAGCCAAAAGATAGACAACTGATGAAATTTAGTTGTGCTTAATGACGTATTACTGGGTTCAGTGATGGTTGTGACCATAGGCATGAGGGAACATGCACTATGGAGTTTAACCCGTGTTAACCCACCGATTTCCTTCAATGTAACCTTTAGAATCGCTTTGCAGAGGTGGTGAATTTTGTTTCGTTTTCTTTTGCTGTTGTTTCTTTGTTTTCCTCTAAAGCTGAAGTCAAGAACTAATTTCTATTTGTCTGCAGGTTACATAATGATGAAAGCCTGACTTTTTACAAAATGTATTATATAGAATATATTCTGTTCATTTCTGATGGAAATCTCATGACAGTTATGAAGTTGCTATATCATGGATGTAAGATCTTTCATCCTTATGCTTTTTCTTTAGGTTAAGTAAAAATGAAGGATGTTACTATTCTTGATACTTAGATGTATCTTAGTGTAATTGCTTCTTGACGCTTAGACATTGTCTGAAGTTTAATGCGTAATTTTTCTTCTCTATAGGAGATCCTGAAGGACCTACAATTTGATGTAAAACACAAGAGGAAAGATAGTCTTCCCTGTTCTCAGTTGGCAGAATAAGTGAGTTTGTAAATTAAACCTGGAAATAATATCAGTTATTTTTATCTTGCTTTTGAAGAATAAGTCTCAGAAATCCCATAACCAGTACAGATACATCATCCTGAACACTTGCACACGGTGACCTACATAAACCTAAATCTGTTAAATTGCCTAACCCTATTCCTCCCGTAGTTTTAGCCTGGACCGGTTACCATTGTCACAAATTATGGTTATTGCAGAGACTGGATTTTGAATGGACCAAACACTGCTAGCAGTGAGGTGCTTGGGTACAATAATTTTGTTTCAGAGGATAAGTTAATGTGATGAATAGAGACAATTTACCTGTTTCCTGTCCCACCACATCTACGGCTATTTACAGCTTCCACCCAAATGCAAGCAGATCATTTAGAGATAATAGTCTTAGAATTCTCTCTGTCTTAAGAGCATGAATGGAGAAAGTGTGGCCAAAGCACAGAATGAAATACAACTCCAGGGCACATAAAAGATTATAACTAGTTCTGTGAGTGCATTAGCAGTAAATGGAAAACTTAAGAAACTGTTGATCTGCTGATTAGTGGTCTAAGAAAGCTCTTTGAAAGACAAGCAGCAAAAGTAATACGTATTTTCTCATTCAGCCTTCTCCAAATAATACAGTTGGGCATTTGCCCAATTATTATTAACAGCAAATATTTAATATCAGACTAAAGAGAAATGAAGTCAGATACTTGAACAAGTTGTGTGTTGAATGGACTAAATCAAATAAATTTGATCCAAAGGTTTTCAAATCATGATTGAAATTGTCCCAGAGGAGGTTTATAACTCAGATTTAACAGAGGAGGCTCCAGAAAACTGGAAAAAGAATCTTTTACTTTAAAAAGGAACAGCAAGAAAATTACTGTCTTGTCAATAAAGCTTAATTTATGAGAGCAATTAAACTCTTTGCCAACACCTGAGAAACAAATAAACACAGGGCTATTAGTAAGAGCTAACAAAGAACAAAAGAAGAAATCAAGCATACCATACTATTGTTTAGGAGAAGGTAACAGATTATATGAGTATATATGTTATGAGCGAATTGGTAAGTTTTTTTTGTTGCTTTATTTTTTGCTTTGTTTGTTTATTTGTTTTAAGCATGAATTTCCAGACAAAGTACTGAAATGAAACTTCTGTTGGCTTCTGTTTAGAACCATCCCACTCTGCCTCATCCAGAAAACATCCTCTTTCACTTTTTTCATCTATGTTTTTTTTAGTTAGTTTGTTTGTTTGATTGTTTTTTGTTGTTGTTGTTGTTGGCTTTTTTTTTCTTTTTTGGGTAGATGATTCATGCACGATATTGTTGAAAACAGATATTGAAACCTAATAAAGATTCTAGGAACTCAGGATTATTAACTTGATTTATAGTGGTATGTAAGAAGCATGTAAGATTCATTTGTGAAATATATTTAGATATTTTGTCAAAATTGTGACTACTGAAAATTTTATAAAGCCAAGCATCTTTTATTCTTACAGCCAAGATTTTTGAAAAGCACACAGTTCATGATTAAATACAGAGTGTTAACAATGGTTTATTTAGTGGTTTAATTATATGTAAGTTTTCGTGTATTTGTGTTAATGTGAAGATCTTTACCCCAGAGTCTGACGAACATCAAGATTTCAGTTGCCAGATTGATGATTCTTTTTGTCGAGGAGGAAGTAGTTTTGTAAATGTAAAATATGATGTTGTGAAGACATTATTTACGTGATATCTTCTTGGCGTTAATACAAAATTGTTGAAGAAATTCATTCAGAAGTTCACACCAATTTTCACAAGAAGGCAAGTCTAAAAGGGGATCCACGGTGGTGATGATTACTCACAAAGAGGTCTTCCTGGTAAAATAATAATCAAATTAAAAAAAATGAGAGAAGGTTACATAATTTCTCATGAAAAGTCTCAGAACCAAGATTTTAAATTAAACTAGAATCCTGTATATTACAGTGACTTTTCCTCTCCATGCATTAGCAAAAAACTGCTGTGTTTTCAGTTAATGTGATTTCTAAGTATTGTTATTAACTGGCCTTGGATATGGAAACTCTAAATCCTTTAAAATGCTGATGGTCTGGATAATAGACTTCTTGTTAATGAGATTGCATTGTGTCCTTATGTGGTGGAAGACTCTTAGATTATGATCTTGCAGGCTAGGAGTTACATTTTGATCCCGTTTGTGATATTTGTGAGTTTTATTTGATTTTGGATTACTTGGTCTAAAAAAGGTAGAAAAGATCTTGTTTAGAAACTAGAACAGGATAACTACAAGATTTTCTTTCAGTCTTTACTGAAAACTACCCTTAACATATTAGTTGTCAGAATTCTTAAGTATCAGCTACTGGAATACATCAGAATAAGTGAATTTAGCTTTTCATTAATATCCTCTTCTTAAACTAGTAAAGAAAAATAATAAAGCCTTCATTCTTTGAAGGATTGTGCCGATAGATACATATATATTTTGATTTAAGTGTATATATTATAATCTTACACTATATTTCAAATATGTATTTTATAATTATTTTAGGAAATATTCCTATCGTTTGTATTTTTATTGTGTGTCTTTTCAGATGAAAAAAATTCATGCTATGTAATTGAATGAAGTATCATTTGGACACTATGTTTACATTTAAAAATTAAGTGAATAACACTCTTCCACTACTGAGTCAATGTGTTCAGCTCTTTTCGTATGATTTTTATGGAAAACTAAATTCTGAATCTCAGCACATATATAACAGGCTTTTATTAGTAAAAGATATTTTCACATTTTCTATTCTTAATAATGCTGCAATCATATATAGTCTATAAATATAAGTTCACTGATAGCTTTCTGAAGGATGTTCTGAAGAGTCCAACATGTCCAGTCCATTATGCATGTGTAATCTGTTACATGTATAAATCCTAATTTTTCTAGTGATTACTATGAACTAAAATGCTAAGTATAGAGTTGCAAATATTTAGAATATAAATTAAAAAGTGGGAGACAAAACTAAAGGTTGCAGTTTTTTTTCAGTTCAACTGCTGTTATGATAATGTGCATAGGTTTTCAGGTGGAATCATAGAACTGTGCTGTGGCAGCAGTATTCTGTTCCTGACTAGGCTTTCCTGACATTTCTCTTGAGATAAGTAACATAAGATGAAACAATGTGAGATAATTTTATGATAATGAATTAAGCAGTTATTTGAGGAGTTCATTTATGTTACTGTACATATTATGAATAAGGAAACGGAAAAAGGAGAACAAACTTTGGACAGACTTTTTGCTAAACAAGCAAATTTGCAAAACAAACTGGTGTATCTTGAAAAAAAAATCTTAGAGAAATATGATGCAGATGGCAGAATTAGTGTCATGATAATGTTGTTAATTATTCCCTTGTTTGGTGTTTGTTGTACCAAGGATCACCATAATTAATAGGAAAATATTCTTTCTAAATTTAATAAGTTGATTAAAAATAATTGAATAATTGTTCTAAGTGTAAGTATTTGGGAAAGAATATACCACCAAACACTCTTAAGGTTCTGGAAAAAATAACAGTCAATGTGTAATCTACTGCCTTGACAATATATTAATCTCTCAGCGGCCTGTATAGTAATATTTCAGAAAATGTTTTTCAAATGTCTTTCTCTGACATTTTTAAAATTAAGCTGCAAACCAATCTTTTTGTTGCTGTTAAGCACAGATGAAACAAATGCTTTAATTGATTACCTACTCTGTCACAGAGAAAAAAAAATCTACCATTAAAGTCCCAAACTGGTAAAAAGCAAAACACAAAATATGTAATTGATTGTTGGCTAGCTAGTCTTGCTTGGAAAATGAAATGATCTTTAAAAGGTCTTCAAAATGGAAACAAAATTGAAAACATGAAACATGATGGATCAACACAGCACACACTATTATGCAGTTATAAGTAATTAGACTAGTCTTGAAATTGCACGTACAGTTATTTTTTGTTTTGCACTATCATTCTTAACTCTTTCCACCTGCCTCAGCTCTTTTCACATTGTACCTGATCAGCTGTGTCTTAAAAGATGTAGTTATAATTAGTAGCATGTGTATAAAACACGGGAAATTAGAAATAAAAGCATTAATTTAACTGGTATCCTTTTGCTCCTTTCTTGACAAATGGTACTTTTTGCTATGAAAGCTCAGAAAAGAAACTGAAAACAATATGGTTCTTCACATAAAACATTTTTAGGGACCAGAAATACACAGGAAAACAAAAAATGAGATAATTATTGAGACTCTCTTAATCCTCTTCTGTAATCCAATCACCCTACTAGCCACCCTAAAGAGAAGAGACTTGGTCTGTCTTAGCAAGATAGTTTGTACCAGCAACAATACCTTTGTTTAAGCTGTACCTATAGTCATATAATGAAAAAGACACATTTAGACCTAGGCTCTAAGCAGCTGCATTTGGGCTATTTAGCCCAAATTTTTTGTTATGTACACAGGGCATTAAAAAGTACCCATGCTATCATCTAATTAATTTTGTTCATTTGCATTCCTAATTTGAATCTGATTGTTATTTCCAGAGATTGCTATTACTACTTAGTGGCCTTATATAATTTTCTTCATTTTTTAACAAAGTGGGGAAGGTGAGTGAATTCACTTGAGGTAAGTGAATCGAATAATGCACACGTTTTAAAAGGATGTAGTGCCTTTATTTCTATTATGGCAGAAAATGAGAAATTATACATTCAATATGGTAATATATATTTTGCTTGCTAGAATTAATTTTGGCTAGCAATTGCAAAATTCAATTCTAATACTATAATCATGCTAAGATAATGTTTATTGATGAAATTTAACCTAAGTATAATTGAATGATTTGTGTTACCAGTAAGAGTTATATACATATCATACTTGAAAAATAAGATAATCAAAGTTATAAAAGGCATAACTTAGACAAAATTCTTTTCAGTTGATACTGTCGGTTTGTTTAGGGAATCCTCCTACCTCAGCAGTATCTGCTGAATAGGTCATAATCTTAAGTACAGAACTATTAGGGGACACACAGCATGAGTGAAAATAAATTCAAGGGCAAACGTTGCATTTTAGGTGATTTTGGGAGTTGGATTTGTGCCTGGCTGACTGAGTTCACCCAATTTCATATCTGGATTCTCCTTCTGCCAAACCCAACAGATTCATGATGTTTATTTTCAAACATTCCTAGTAACCCCACTGGTTTCCTGCTGAGGGTACTATTTACTGTACAAGAATCTCTGTTTACTTCAGTGCACAGAATTCATAAAGAATGAATCATAGTAATTAATGCATTGACTTTTTTCCACAGTACTGTAATTCTGAGGCTTCCAAGATGGCATAAGCAGGCACTATAGTCAAAATACACAATCCTTCTCTGAGTTGCTCTTTGAGGTGAGGGAATAGGGAAGTGAAGGGGAAAGAGAGTTGGTTTAAATATTTTTAATACAGCTCCAAAGAGAGTGCAGACTTCTTCTCAGGTAACGTGCAGCAACGCTGTCTTAATCTTGGCATAAATGTTAAGTCATGTGCTGACTTTGCTTGGAGAATAAATGTAGTATGGACATTTTATTTTCTAGGCTATGTGATCTACTCTGTTTGTCTAGAGCTAGCAATTATGTGCCAGGAATCAGCATAAGGCTTGATCCTTAATCCTTATATGCTATAAAGTTCTAAAGCAAGTGGAAAAAAATACAATATGCTGTTGGCATTTGAAGGTGCTAGACACATTTGAGAAATATCTTTGAGGCTTCTCTGTTAAATATCTGCTTATTTTAAAAGCCTTATCTGATCTTTAACCAATAGACACAGTATCATAACTGTGTTTTTCATTTATTGTCCTTCAAGTAAATAGTTTGTTACCTTATAAAAATATGGTGAGACATTTTTTAGAATAAAGTATTTTTTCTTTTTAAGTTACTAGAAAAATAGTAGCCACTGAAAGTAGGGCAATCACTCTTTCTACCTCCTTTTTTTTTTTTTTTTTTCTGGTGAGTCAGAAGGGTCTATAGTTTATTATAACAAAATATCTGAGTAATTGTGAACTTTTGAAAGCTCACTTATAAGATTGTTTAGTAGCACTCCGAGTCACAAGCAAAAGCTTTGTCAATGTCCGGTTATCTACCAGGTAACAAAAACTGGTGATGAACTCTAATTATTCCCTCTTCAGAAAGAGCCTTCTTGAAAAATATCTTGTTTATAAAATACTATAGTATACGAGTGAAATTTAATTCTACTTTTAGATGGAGCTTCAGGAGTCTGAGTGAATGCAATGTGTTTAGGAAATAGAAATTACTAAATATTTCATTAGTCATTGTCATAAATGCTTAAAAGTCAGGTAACTGAAAAGCTCTTAGTGTTACACTTGTTTCTCTGCTTATTTTCTCATTTCAACTGCACTGTCACCTCTGTGTCTCCTCCATGTCTCCAAAATGTCTGCCAGCCCCAAGGCTCTCTTCATTGTTGTCTAGGGTTCATTACTTTTCAGGTCACATCTGACAATCTTGTGTAATACTTTAATTTCTCTCAATTATTATTATACCTAGAAAATTGTATTAAAAAAATTACTAAGGTGACTAAGTCAAGTGCTCAAATTAAAAAACATTAAAATTAAAGTTGTTCATGCAATCTCCATTTGTCTCCCTTGGGCACACATGTTATAATGGTCTTCAATTACATCATTACAGATTTTTTTGCATAGGATCCCTGACTTCTCCAGTCAGAGATAATACTTCCTTAATTAGGAATATTCAGTATTTCATTCTCTTGCCCTTGTTCAGTGTGAGGACATGCCTTATTGACTTCAGACTATTCAGATCACACTCTTTAAGCAGGAATTATTGATTTTTCTATGCTATTTTTTAAATGGAACTCATTAATATAGTGTCAGGCTTTATATTCACAAAATACTCATTAGGTTAAGGGATTTTATTATCTCCATTTTACAGATGGATAACGGCCATGCAGACAAATTAAGCTTAAATGTACTCACTAGCTTTGGGTGCCTGGTTTTGAGGGTTTGTAACCTCTTACTCTTCAGTGGGCTTGGCAGTGTTTAAATCTATACATGTTCAGGCTATGGGCTCTACTAAATGCTCTGTTTCTTTAAAATGCTCAGGAATTCATCTCAGGACTGGTAATGGAAAACAACAAACAAACAAATAAAAGAAAACCCTAGAAACCAAAGATTTGGGAACTAGCAAAGGAAAGGCTTTAAAAAGCTGTTGTAAAGTTTGGAACAAAACATTTCCATGGGGCTTCTAAGGAAGAAGTTAGCATGTAATCCAGATTTGTAAAGCAGATAGAGTTGTCTTATTTTTCTGAGGATTCCTCTTCCATTCACTGCATATTCAACAAAAAGTAAACAGATTGCATAAGGAGCATACATGACTATACAATGTCAGTACATTCTCTGTAACAGTGTTGAGTATAAGAGTGATTTTCCGAAATGTAAAAGGAAACTTTAAGTGACAAGAGTACTTTAACAGAGGTTATATACAATAAGATTAAATTTAATTTGTAGACATTATTTCAAATTTTCTCTTGATTTAATTTTGAAATTTTGATTTTGTAGAATAAGCGTGTAATAGTGGTTGGGATGGAATGGGTTATTTATATTTATTAATTACATTAATATCAAATAATAGTGTACAAATATACATTTTTGACAAATTTTCAAACAATTACAGAAAAACATCCCACTATGTCTCATAACCAGTACCCAGCTCACCAGTGATACAAGAGTCGTTCACTTCCCAGCACAGCTCTCTGGCCTTTGAGTTAGCAAAGCAGGAAGCAGTGCTGACAGTTTCATCCTCCAAGTGTGTTGATTCTTAAGCAGTTATGAACTACATGTGATGTTGGAAGGACTCACACATCTTCACAGCTGATGGAGGACATGGGACTACCAAATTTCACTGGGAGATCTGGAGAGATTATCAGAAGGTTAAAGGTACCTTGTAATGACTTTGCTATTCTCTTGCTTCTCCTTCATCTGAATATCAGCTTCATTCCCCTCCAGCCTACCTTAGTGCTTACTCACCAGCTCCCTGCTCACTTCCTTTATCATTCTCAGAATTTCATCCTGTAGCTCCAGTCTATGTGCATTTTCCTCAGTGATCAAAAATTTGATTTCTCTGTATTTGAACTGGGTAACATTTTTCTTCATGATACCTGGATGCCAGGGACAGTGATATTGCAAACAAAGGACAGACCTTTTATCCCCTTACCTGATAGCCTGGGGAAAAGTTTCTTTCAGTAAGATTATTGATTGATCACCTTGTCAAACGGGATACCAAGACAAAAGGAGGAAGTCGTAGACAAAATAGACAGAGACACAGACCTGACTGGCAAACATAATAGAGACACAAACAAGAAACAAATCTTGTCAGTCACTGACGGGCTATTAAGAAACTGCATTGAACTTTGCCAATAATAAGTATGCAAACCTGAGTTTTCAAGATAGCGGTGGTGGGGTCACTAGGGCTATGGAGACTGATGAGAGAATGTGCAATGGAAGGGGTAACAAATGAAGAGCAGTCAGAAAGGAGGATTAAAGGAGACCAGTTTGGGGTAAAATGGAGCTAGTCAATGCACTTTTCTGGCCAAGCCCCATGCCTGATAACTGCAGTCTACCCTATTTCGTTGTTAAATCCTTTCTTAACTATCTGTCTGCATAATCTCTCTCCCTGTCTTGTGTGTAAATGCTGTGAGGTCTGTGTGCCAGCCAGTGGAGGGGCCTGGCTTGAGTGAGTTTGGGGCCAGCTACTGAATACATGCTCAGCCTCACTGCTGGCTGAGCCTGTAAACAAGGAAGCAACAGCTGCTGGATTCCTCAGGCAGGGCAAGACCTGGTCCAGGCTGGGCTACAGTGACTAGGCTGGAGGTAATGGAGGAGGCATTGAATCCTAACACCCATTAAGAAAATGTTTATCTTTTGGCAGAATTCCTTCTGAAGAGCAGATTGGACAGGGAGATATGATTTTCAAGCATTATAACAGTCACTCAACTTGCTCCTTGGCATAAGTATGATGAAAATTTTTTGTACCATATGCATGGCTAATGATTCCATTTATTAATAGGAAAGCTTTTTGTATTATTTATTTTCTAGTTTACTACGTGTATACATGATAATCTATAGAACTATTGTGTGATTATAAACAAAATGATGAGAAATTTCAAGACAAATAAATGTGATATTCTTTTTCTTACTTAAATATTATTTGATTCAAATTCCTATTGAAAATCATAATATGACTGAGAAAAATTCCATTACACTTATCCAGGTGTGAATGGAATTCAATTTTTTTGTCTCAAGTTTGTACTGGATTACATATAATGTTCTTTACTGTGTATAGCTACAGCAGAAAAAGATAGCAGAATGACTTCCTCGTGACTATTGAAAACAATAGAGAAACTATTTCCTACATGCTTTCATATGCAGAATTTTCCCTGATGTAACACTTGCTCAAAATATTATGGTATAATGGCAATATTATGGTTTTTTTAATTGTTGTTTTGTTGTTGGGTTTTGTTTTGCTTTTCAATAAACAGTAAAAATGATCTGTACAGTAACTGGTAGTTCAAGCACTAAGGTTGAGAAAATTGAATTGTGCTGGGGGGAAACTTGTTATGAAATGTATAGTGCCCATAAACAAACAGAAAAAGATGAATATTCCCTCAGCAAAAGCTACTTCCAGAGAACAAAGAATGTCAATAAATAGATGTATGAGGTGACTATAGCAAATAGTGCAGACAGATGAGGAGAACCAGATGTTGCAATGCTGTGACACTACATAAAAGACCAATGTGTTACATTAAAATGAGCACTTTCCGCGCTACAGCTGGCCACGTACAGCACAGTGTACAGTTGGAATTTATAATGCCATAGCATCTGCTTCTCTGTAAGGCTTTCATTTTATTTTTCAGGCGGTTGTAATCTCAATTTTATTTTTTAATTTTTTTTGATACCTCAGATGTTCTTGACAGAAGAAAAAAGGCTGCAGTGTTGCTAGGATCTTTAAGAAAAATCCTTTGGTGATGAAAGAGACCCCAGAAATTATGTACAATATGCTGCAGAGGGGAAAAAAACCCACAACATTGCTTTTGTTTCAACTGCACCTGTTTTCTCTTCTTGACACAAAATGGAGAATGGGGGACAAAGAGTAGTCAGGTAAAAAGAAAAGCAATTCTTTTAATGTTGGAACAAGTCAAAAAAGAATGGACATTTTTTGGACCTTACATTTGTTACTTTGATTCTATTTTTGAACTTCAGGACATATAAAACTCTTAAAGAGATGCAAACCAAAATTGTTTTGTGCAGATTTTATTTTGTTGAAGTAATCTTGTTTTTTCCAACATTTCTTTTCTTATCTAGTATTTAAAAGAAATTATATATTTATAGGAATACTCTTTCATTATATATCTCTCTCTCTATATTTGTTCTTTTGGAAAAGGCTCAGCTCTATATTGTGATTTTTAATGTATTGACAGATAGTCAGGAAATTAAAATTTATGAATACACTTTAATACAGTTTTCATACCTGCTGGTTTGACCCCAATAAATAAACCATGACTTTTGTTTAGTTTTCTGTGGTTTCCAATAATCCTTCCAGGCTGTGGTAGCTCAGTCTTTTTAATAATCTCACTTTGCCTTTGGAAAAAATTCTACTGCATATACTGTTTCCACAAAGGAAGGTACGAGTATTAAAAGGGGAAAAAGGATTTATACCTGCATATTGGATTGATCTAAATAGATTACAGAATCAAATAAAATCACTTCTCTGGAAAATAGACTAGTAAATTTCATGCATAATTGTATGCATTTTGCAAAAGTAAACCAATTATGTTACTGATATATTCACATAGAATGTGATTGAATGTTCCAGATTTTTAGTAAACACACACATCCTATTGGAAGGTACACATTTTTGCTTCTTAATATCAAGTTGAATGTACACACCAGTGATTTCCTGCATTTCTCTTTCCTCTTTAGATCCTTTGCATGCATTCTTTCTATCAGCTTTTTTGGGGAATTCTTGCAGCCTTTCTCACCTAGTTCCTTTGCTGACAATTTACTCAGCCTCTCCAGAGGACAAGGTACAACATTGCTCTTTGCTTCATTTGCACTTCCTCTGTCTCAACCTCAATATTTCAGTGGTTCTGTCTTTTTTCAGCAATTTTAAAAAGTACACATTTTGTTCTGATGATTCTGTAAGGCCTCAGTCTATCTGTAAATCTGACCTGTTCTTATTTCAGCATTATTTATTTGTTTTCTTTTCCCCTTACTTATTCTTCTTTCCACCCAGTAGTGGTGTTTAAGTGACAAGAGTACTTTAACAAGCATTGCAGTGTGATGCCTGAATGTGTAAAGCAAGGCTTCTGTGTTGTTGTGCTCCAGGATATGGTGATGATCTCCAAGGTCAAATGCTTAGTGGAGCGCGTATAGGTGAAAGAAGATACACAGTTGTTCCAGCATAGACAAGTCTAGGACTAACTTACTAACTAATTAGAGGAAAGTAGCACAAAACATCAAGAGGGCAAGTAGCCCAAAGTATTTTTTTTTCTATCTTGCTAATCAGTGTTTTTCAAAGAGGGTAACACTGTCAGTCAGCAACACAACAGTAATGTTTAATGTCTACATCAGCTGCATGATCTTTTATTCTTTTGCCAGAATAGTATTTTTTTAAATTTTTACTGTCTTAAACAGTATGTTTACTTCCATCCTTCAACTATCCTTTCTCATTTTGTCAGCTAGGACACGAAAACAGAAACCCCACTGGAAAAAAAAGAAAAGAAAAGAAAAAGAAAAATCTAACTGAAGTCATTAGCTCTGACTAAGATGGCCTATTTTCTCACATTTCCTTCAGAGTCATGTTACAAACCATAAAAGAATCAATCCTTAGCTGCAAAAGTATTTTTCTGCCTTTCACTATTTCTACAGATTTTCTTCTTATTCCATTTCGGAGGTACATTTAGTTTTTGCTCAGATAGTAATTTTAAAACTGAAATTAGACTGTAGGCCAAGTGGAAGAAAACTGATTGAAATCAGTTCAGAGGAGGAGAGGTTTCATGTTTATAGCCTGTGTTCATTCCAGGAAGTCAATGTGGTTCAGCAAATAGCTAGAGCTGTATCGAAGATAACAGTAAGCAGTCAGAAATTTAAGGGAACCAGGAAAATGTAGAGACTGAAGCAAAACTGAAATAGAAATGTTGTTGTGTGTGTTTGTGCTTGTTGAGTAGTTGAAGAAAGGGACATTTGAGAATCTGAATGACTGATAATATACAGACATGAAAACAACCATAGGAAAGAGATGTTGTGATTCTAAGAGTTCAGTGCTATACTAGATGTCACAGATGAACATTAGGGAAAAGGCTAAGCCCTTGGGAATTGGAATGATGCTATGCAGTTTGTAATTTCACAGCTTCTCTATCACTGGTTGACTAGAAAGGATTACCTTTGCTAAAATAATTTTATCCCTAATTCTTGACTTAGGAAAGTTTTATTTGGAAATTAGAATAAAAAAACTCTGGAACATATATCACTTTCCTGAAAAAGGATTATTGGACAAGCAACAAGGAGATATTGTTTAATCACCATTTAGTAAAATAAATGTTTCTGTCATCAACTAGGAAGAAGACTTTCTCGGTCCTCTATTGAACTGAACATATTTTCAGGAGGAGAAAAAGTAAGTGTTCAGAAGATGCCCAATTGTAAGTGCAATAGTTGACTTTAGGTTTACATGTCTTTACCAGAAAACTTTACATATGCAAACTGCATGTCAGGATAAGACGATATGCTAGCAAATATTTTTTTTTTTAACTGGCACTAATCTAGACTACAGTAATTTAATACATGGTTTAGTCAAAGAACTAGTTTAGATTGCTGTTGACTACGTGCTATAATTTACTGTTCATCCCACTTTCCTTTGGTCTATACAGAATACAAACAATGTTTAAAAACTGATTTTCTAACACATGATTACAATACATTTTGATTGTCTGTATGTTTTGTATTGTCAAATCAACAAAACAGAGGGATATATTTGTTACTGTAGGCTTCGAAAATGTTCTGGTATTAGGGACCATAGCTCACGAATGCGATATGAAAAGTTATCCATAGTGGTCAGTATTCTGAACTCAATCACCATCTATACTTGAAATTTAATATTAATGCCACATTTATGTAAACAGTCTATTTCATTGTATATAAGGAAGTAGGCAAAATTGTTTCATACTTCTTACTTCCTATGAATTTTACTAGGTGAGTTGGAGGACCTTGTCAGCTTAGGTATTTTTCTAATTTTTCTATTACCCTTTACTTCCTGTGAGACATTTTTCCGTCTAAAGGACATGAAAGTTGATCCTGGTTTGCACTCTAAAAAAAAATTATTTGAAAACATAAGGTGATTATTGTCACGGGTATTTGTCCCCCATTACCTTTTCTGAAGAAACTACAGAAGCATCAAGTTCAGACTTGTCTTTGATAGTGCTAAATGCAGCGCTTCTCCAATTTCAGTCTAAGTAATCAATTTATGGTTTTCAGAGAACAATAACAATCACTTAATGACCAGAAAGAGGGAGGGACTGTGGTTCTGAATCTAGAACACTAATGAGAAGGGAATGGCTTTCTATTGAAGCCATCAGAAGAGTTATTTTGCTTACCACCACTAAAGGATTTGACTTCATGGTACATGATTATATGGAAAAGTTAATTTCTAGTTCTTCCTACTCCCCCCTCCCCCCAGTCTGAATAAAGTAGTGAATGAACTACCAATACCTGTACATTTGTGCAACCACCTATAAAGATTTCATATCATCTAATCTATCTCCTAAAAATAGTGGACTTCCATTTGGTGCGTTGCTTGAATGTCCAGACTCATTTCTTTAGGTGTCACCTTTAACTTTTCTGCAGTTTGTCATGTACCTGTATCTTTTAATTCACCTTGGCCAGAAAATAATAATAATATAAGCATGAGTTATAAGAGATATAAAGTGATCGGAATTCAGGAAATTCTTGTTTCGTTGTCAATGATCTTAGGATGTAGATAACAAGAAAGACTGATCGCCAGAGTTGAGGAATGGAGTCACCGTCCCTGGCGCTGTTCAAGAAGCGTCTGGATGAGGTGCTACGGGATATGATTTAGTAGCTTAGTGGGTGGTAATGGTGATAGGAGGACGGTTGGACTAGATGATCTTGTAGGTCCTTTCCAACCTTGCATGTCTATGATTCTATGATTCTATGATACCAGGCTTTGGGGTCAGTAGCCATATTTTGCTAAATGGTCTTTGCTATGAAATAATGCGCTTTGGATTTGGTTGAATGTTTACTAGTACTGGAGAGAAAAATAAGTAGCTTCAGAAAAAAATCTGCTGCTTGAAAATGCTGTATTTATGGGCCTCGCCCTGCATTTAATGCAGAAGTTTCACTTCACCGTTTTTCTTACTATCTTCTGTGTAAAGAATTGTGATATTGAGGAACTGGTAAGCAAAAGCAAAAGGAACTTCTCATTTTTCAATATCTTTGTAATTGGACATACAAAAGCACAAAATCTTTTGGTTTGAATCAAGTTAGCTATTCCTTAATCCTGTGTTTCTGCCATCATTAATTTCAACATATGATATTATACTCCTTAAATGTGTGAGAAATATCCTTCTGATTTAGACCTAATATGTTTGCCCAGTGTCTGTCCCTCCACCACTTTTTCTTTTCTTTCACTGAGAACACCACATTGTATTTACTCATCTGAGCCTCTTATGCCAATAAACAGCAGACATGCTGACGCCTTAGCGCAGGTCACTGTGAATCCAGTTGCTTGAATGTATTTGACTTTACTGTTGGCTGATCAAAATACTGATGTTGTCAAAAGTGGAATATGGATGAGCATGTTTTGTAGCTCTTACTTATCATGGGATGTTACACCTGAAATGAGAAGCATAGCAAAGTTAGTCATGTGAGAATATCTCCTGCCATCTCTTTATGCTTTGCTGCTTCCTGTCTCCAGCTGTGAAAGCTATACATAGCCTTTGAACACCCAGAATGAAGTACTCAAATAATAAAAGATAATTAATAAAAGGAAAATATTTAAGCAACTAGCAAATGTTAAGCCTTATTTTTATAAATTTCAGGTTGAAATGGGATATATTGGATTTTTTTTATTATTATTCTAATATACAGACAAATGCTGTTATGTTTTTATTCATGAGAACATTTTATTTTTCTTTAATGAAAGCAGAATACAAGGTATCAGAATAGGACAGAATATTCAAAAATCTATTCAAAATGCAAATGTCTAGTTAAAATATATTTCAATAATATCAAACTGAAAGTATCAAATAATGCCAATTCAATTCCATATAATTGCCTATCATTTTTCTTAATCACAGCTTAATTTAATATGATTTCTTAAAGAAATAATGATGAATATTCTTTTTTTAAAATTTATTTTACAATAAATCCTTCATTTCCAAGTAAGTGTGGAAGATTTACTGTGAAATACTACATATCAGGACAAAACATATGATTAAAACTATGTTCAATTATGTTGTAAAGTTCGGTGTTTTCTTGGTATTTTATTACTTACTTTACTACTACTTGCTACATAATAGATGCTTTTAGAAGTTTTACAGTAAAAATTGAACATCATTATTTTTCCTTGTATTACTTTTGTAGCACATATTACATCTACCACTTTGCTACATTTCCAATGGATCCATTGCTATATCTGACAGTTAATGAAGTCAAAAGCTTTGTCTAGCTATGTCGTTCCTATGAAGTCTATTTTTTTTTTTTAATTAAAAACAGTAGTTGTTGACTACTTGTTAATGAGTAAAAATTTCTCTGGTAGATATTATTGATATGAAATACAAGTTGAAGATGAGAGAGCTGGAAGAAGCTCTAGAGATCTCTTTCTTCTTTTGATTTGAATGTTATTCAAGGGAAACTCCTAATGCAAAGGGATACAGCTATGCCAGATTTGTAAATCCGAATGTTATGTATGAAATAGAGCTTCTTTACTTAATTTATTCGTGGAATTTCGCTTGTGTTGACTATGTTTTAGAGAAGAACCTCTAGTACTCCATTTTATCTAAGTTATTCAAAAGCATTATAAAGTAGTCTAAGGCTGATCAGGAAAACAAATTTGGAAGAGCACTGTAAGAGAATAGGTATGTGCCAAAATAAAGCTTCTGTCCTTGTACCTCAAATTACCAGTACTAGAAATTCACATATTATTCAGCTTTCTGACTCTGATGCATCTTTTCTTGCTTTAATGACTTGTCTTTATATCCAATGATTGTGTAATGTAGCTTGCCTATAGAGAACCTCATAACAGCAATATATGAACATAGCTTCTGTAGTAGTTTCACAAAAATAATTACTGAATAATCCCCTTTAATTGAAATCAATTCTTAACTATAGCTTTTTCAGTACTTTTGTAGTTAAAATATTAAAGTTTGTATGTCTTTTTAATATGAAATATTGTACTGAGTATATTGTCTTTGAATTCTAATACTATTGTTATGTCATAACCAGCATATTCATTTTACTATGTTACTACTTGTCTTTCTTTTTTCCTAAATGACCATAATTGTAAAAACATGATAATCAGAGCAGAATGGCCAAATAGCCTCATATAAACTTCTTTGGAACAATTTTAAAATAAGTTCTTTTGTGCTATTTTAATTTGGAAGTGGGCCTTTTTCCTTTTAAATTTGATTCCACAAATTCTCAATTGCACTAAAAGTTTATCTTAATGGGTTTTTAAATACCGCTGTCAGAATGCCCTGTTGCTGTCTTCTTGTGATTCTTAATGGCATCCAGCTGGGCAGGAATGCTTACATCAAGATGTCCACCAAAATCAAAGAATTGTTTTAACTTGGGAGTAAAAACCCACTATTCATTTTTCAAATTACTCTCATTTACATTTCCTTTTCCTTTATACAGATGGTTGAAGGTCATTTCAAGAAAATCCATAGCTAAAATAGATGTGCTGACTTGGAGCTTGAGGATTTCAAGGAAATATGTATTTTGTCTGAAGGTGAAGAGAAAGATTTTAATCTCTCATAGACTTGTAATTTCATAGAATCATAGAATGGTTCAGGTTGGAAGGGACCTTAGAGATCATCTCGTTCCAACCCCCCTGCCATGGGCAAGGACACCTCCCACTAGACCAGGTTGCCCAAAGCCCCATCCAGCCTGGCTTTGAATACTTCCAGGGAGGGGGCATCAACGACTTCTCTGGGCAGCCTGTTCCAGTGAATTTCTATAAAAGCAAAAAAAAAAAAATCTGTTCTTGGTTCATTCTTGATAAATCTAGAGCAAGGAAAGGACAGTATTTTTAGTCATCTCCTACGTTTTCTTCACTGCTTCCATGCTTCCCTGCTCTTATTGAAGCCCTTGTTTCTACGTAAAATTGATCTTTCACTTTGGTTTAATTGAATTACGAGCATTATTATTCTGTGTTGTAGTTTCTGTGTGAGTTAGGCAGGAAAAGATTAGGAAAAGGCAAACTGACTTTACATATCAACTTTCCAAAAGGCCAAATATGGTGAAAATACAAAGGAATACAGTTATACTCCCTCTGAGGTTATTCAGATAAGAAAACATCTTTATCTACAGAAGAGAATTATACAACCCACACTTCTTAATTGAGAAGAGATAAACAGTTTATTGGCTCATTAACTCAAATTAGTATTTTATTCTAGGATTTTCCAGATTGCTAACTTGTAATCAGTTAAATATGTAATGTGTACTTGTTCATGTATCCAAAACAGGAGGAAAGGAATTAATAAGCATACCCAATATTTTGTGGGAGGTTTCTGTGACTATATTGGATCATAGATGTGGTGATTGTTTAGAAAATATGGTAAAAGATTACTGTGGGGTTTTTTTAAGTGAATAGTTGAATCTGAAAGAAGGATATGTAGAAGATACCTTGAACATCTAATAAGCTCACCCATGAAAATGGGCACAATGTTGGGGTGAAGATTTTTTTTTAAATTGTCACCAAAGTTTTCTTTCTTTCCTCATGAAAAAATGGATCATCTTAATGATCACACAAAATTTTAATGTTTGTTAAATCGATAAAAAAAGAAAAAAAGAAAGAAAAAAGAAGAAGAAACACCTTAGATTCAGAACAATTGTTTTTATAGAAAGATAGCTGTGTGTTTAAATACTATTGAAAATATTTTCCATGAAACAAATATGCATTTTGGGAAAAGAGGCCTGGTCAAACACAGACTGAGACAAGAAACTTCCATCTTCAAACTTAAGAATACAAATAAAAATTCAATAAAAAATTTTTTTGACTTGGAGAGTGAACAAATCAAAGCTGTGATAAACAACTCACTAAGAAAAGACAATAAATGAATTTTCTGAAAATCTGTTTAGAATTTAAAATAATAGCACTGATAAAAGCTCTGTACTTTATTTTTCAGCAATATTAAATAACTACCATTACACTAAGTGACATCCATTTCTCTTTTAGGTGGCATACAGATTAGGTGATGAATAAATTGATTTTCTTTGTATTTTAATTTTCCTTGCCATAGAAAGTGCCAGTAAAGAAAAGGTATAAAACACATATTGTAGCAACAGGAGAACATTTATTCTCAATAATGTTCTTGCACCTCTGCCGAGTTGAACCACATCAAAACTCGTTTATTGTTGTTGTATATTTAAAATATATATATATATATTCCAGCATCATAATTTTGGAAATAATTGAAAATTCTTCCTATACAGTGAATGCTGGCAGTAAGAAATTCCACTGAAAAAAATAAGGTTTATGACAATATGCAATACACATTAAAACCTACTTCTGGCTGGTGCTAATAAAATTAAGTTTCTTTGCTTTAAATACAAATATTTATAGTGTTCCACTTTTCTGAGTAAGGGAAAATATGTATTTCTGTTTGTTTTAATTATGTGTAAATTAAAGATATAATAATGAAATGTTTTACCACTGGAACCTCTGTAACACTTAACAATTTTATGGGATCAGGCTTACCAAGTCGGCTCATTACCAACAAGAAAACCAAACTTCTTCAGAATATTTAAAAGATGAAGTAGATTTTTCTAAGCTATTTGACACCTGTGAACCTCCGCTGTAAAAAATGGCAATTGTGTTAAGAGTCGTGATTATGAGAAAGAAATAACTGTGCTTTAATTACTTTCAGGGTCACTGTTCCCCGGTGCTGCCTCCCTTGACTGATGATGGGGGACTGTTTTTGGAGGACAACCGTCAGAAGAGCTGCCTGCCTTTTGCAGTGACTAAAGCTAGATTTTCTCCCCTTTGATGATGATGATGAGGCAGATTCAAGGAATCTTCAGTCCCTACAGTGTGTTTACCATCTTCCCTCACTCTCTCCTTTACTATCACTTTTGCTGTCCTTGTGAGATGTCACATTTCAGGTTGGTAAGCAGTTTGGCTGTAGCTCTGATCTGAGAGAGGAGTCTAAGCACCTTTACTAGGGAGCTTGTGGTTGATTTCTCCCTCCTCCCTACCCCACCATCAAGCTGTAGTAGAGCATTTATATACAGCATCTCAGCACAGCAAAGGGAAAGCTGCTAGCAAAAATATTGAGGGAGTGAAAATATTTAATATGCACTAATAACTTAGCATGATTGACATAGCAAAAAGAGAATTGAATGGTTTCTATCTACAAAAAAAAAAAGAAAAAAGAAAAAAGCACAGGTACTTATCTAGAAAAGCAAAGAACTAAACAAAATATAAAAAAGATGAATAAAAATTAGCTCTAAAGTAGAAGTCCCATAATGTCTTCTTAAAGTTTCTTAGCAAGCCAAAACTGTCTCTCACTGAAAATGCAGAAAGCAAAAGTAAAATAATAAGGGGTTTCTAAGATAATGATCAATAGTTTTATGAAGGCAGTTTTGAGACGTGTCGTCTGTGATAGAACTACTCAGGAAATCCATTTCTTTTCAACAAAACCCATGTTGACTTGCTTATAGACTCTATAATATAGCTTGACAAACTTAGAGTGAATCAATAACACTACAAATCAGTAATAAGATGGATTATTAGGTTAAATAGTATAGCTTTATACGTAGTTACTATGGGCTAAAACTCAGATGTTCTTTGAAGGTAAATTTTTCAAGAGAAATTGATAGTCATTTAGAAAGATCTGAACAAGATATCCATATCAAAATATCCACCTCATTTACTGCTTTGATTTCAACTGAGATCTCTATTATTATTATTATTGTGTACTGTTAAAAATCAGATCTTCAACAGTCATCATGTACCTGAAAGTTTAGAATGATTTGAAGATTATTAAAATGATTTGCTTACAGCATTTAAATATATTTCTGTTTCTCCGCTGTCCATGCTGCAATGCTGAGTGAGTTAACCTCAGTGCTGAATTTGGAATGGAGGTGTAAATGTTGAAAGAACAATTTTCCAAGGCAGAGTCTTAGATCTGGTAATTAGCACTTAGGATTGGAAGGGAGCTTGGAAGACAAAGTAAAGAGAATCAAAGACGGGAAGTATGGTCTTTAATTCCCCATAAATGCCACAAAAAATGTGTTTGACAACATACTTCCACAGAATTGAAGACCATTTTGCTGAGAGCTTCAGCAAGTTGTCTTGTGGCCCTGACCATCTCCACCTTGCAGCATGTGTTAGCACCACTGCTCGTGTGATGGTGCAGTGATTCAGTTCAGGAAAATGATACATCTGATATTTCTATTTTTTGGAGGATGGGAGGAGTGGGTATGTTTGTGGGGAAAGAAGGCAATTTTCATCTAGAAAGAACGCCCTGAACTGATGTCCTAGGAAGGAGCAATTTGTCGTGACAAGAACGCAATGATGGGAATGCACAGAGTAGAGGGGGACAGTCACTTGTTAAACCTGTTAAAACTGTTTCTTTGGCTGTGTGTGCCAAAAATGTAAGTAACATGAATTCATATCCTAAGGATATCTCAAATGATTTAAGTGAAGAAAACAGTGTAGTGTAACTTCTACAAATGAATGAGGCTGAATGAAAGCGTTGCTTTTACATACAAAATACAAAGAGCAACTTCTCTGTAGAAAGACGTGAATAGTCCACCACCACTCCCCAGTAACAGAGTATGTAAATTCAGCTCTCACCTGCCCTCACATATTCTGAAACTTTCAACGTGTAGTGATGAAGACTCTCAGATCTAAACTCTTGGAATTCTTAACATTGGGAAAACATTTTTGTGGTTCACAAAGAGAGTGTGCAGTAGGTGAGAAGTGTTTGTCATGAGCAAGAAGACAACAACAAAAAAAGAATTTTGAAATGCATTGTTTTTGGAATTAGACAGGAGGTGTTCCAAAATGAAAGAAAAGAGTACAGAAATGCAAGAAATTATGATTTTTTTCTGGCAAAGCCAGCTTTTGTTTGAAAAATCACTCTTACCAAATAAAATTATTCTTTAAATCAGGCATGACCAGACTGCGGGCTGCATGCAGCTTGACACAACTTGCAATGCAGTCCATACTTTGCTGTTGTGCTGAGCTGGACAGCATGGCCCAGCCAAGCCTCAGGCACTCACCCACCACTCAGAAACGACCAAGCCATCAACGTGCTATTCAACACCGTCTGAGCTGAACCCAGGACAAGGGGAAGGTGCAGTGCAATGCTAACTCAAGTTATGGCAAGTAATTTTATGAATGTTTATACATTGGCTAAATACAGTCTTGTGAATAGTGAAAAATATGCAGCCTTGCTTTCTGTTTTGATAAATGAATTTGAGAATAGGTTTTTGAATGTCCCACTAGTGTTAAGTTTTTGTTGCTCTTTTTTATGTTTCAATAAAAAAATATTTTAAAATAGAACAAATTTTGTTAGTCATATACATAAACTACATTGCATGTTTTATATGCAGCCAAAGACAAATCCTCTTCACTCAATGTGGCCCAGGCAAGCCAAAAGGTTGGATACCCATGATTTAGAACAAATTAGCAAGCATGAAGCAAACTTTGTGTTCTTCCACAACCTTACTTCTGTAACATACTATTCTCACAACAGCATTGATTTTAGTTGCTGTTGGTATTTCTGAGGCTGATACAGTCTCACTGAGACATATTTCAGTGTCTCAGAAACTTGTGTGCCTGGTGGAACAGAATGTCAAAGAAACCTTTTCATAGAATCATAGCATGGCCCGGGTTGGAAGGGACCCAAGGATCATCAGCTTCCAGCCCCCCAGGCAGGGCCACCAACCTCCAGATCTGGTACTAGATCAGGTTGCCCAGGACCCCATCCAACCTGGTCTCAAACACGTCCAGGGTCAGGGCATCCACAATCTCTCTGGGCAGCCTGTGCCAGCAGCTCACCACTCTCTGAGTAAAGAAATTCCCCCTGATGTCTAATCTAAACCTTCCCTCCTTCAGCTTAAAACCATTCCCCCTTGTCCTATCACTGTCTACCCTTGTGAAAAGTTGGTTTCCCTCCTGGTTATAATCTCCTTTTAAATACTGGAAGGCTGCAATGAGCCCCCCACTGCAACCTTCTCTTCTCCAGGCTGAACAAGCCCAGCTCCCTCAGTCTATCCTCATAGAGGAGGTGCTCTAGCCCTCTGATAATCTTTGTTGCCCTCCTCTGGACCCTCTCCAACAGTTCCACATCTTTCCTGCATTGGGGGCCCCAGATCTGGACACAGTACTCCAGATGGTGCCTCACGAGGGCAGAGTAAAGAGGGACAATCACTTCCCTGTCCCTGCTGGCCACCCCTCTCCTGATGGAGCCCAGGATACCGTTGGCCTTCCGAGCTGCAAGAGCACACTGCTGGCTCATGTTCAGTTTTTCATCCTCCAGGACCCAGAAGTCTTTCTCAGCAGGGCTACTCTCAAGGATCTCTTCTCCCGGTTTGTATACATATCTGGGATTCCTTCGACCCAAGTGCAAGACCTTACACTTCACTGTGTTGAACCTCATTAGGTTCACACGGGCCCACCTTTTGAGTTTATCAAGGTCTCTCTGGATGGCATCCCTTCCTTCTAACGTGCCAACTGCAGCACTCAGCTTGGTGTCGTCGGCAAACTTGCTGAGGGTGCACTCAATCCCATCACCAATGTCATTGATGAAGACATTGAAGAGAACCGGTCCCAAGACAGACCCCTGGGGGACACTACTTGTTACCAGCCTCCACCTGGGCATACAGCCATTCACCACAACCCTCTGTCTATGGCCTTCCAACCAATTTCTTATCCACCGAATAGGCCACCCCTGTTGAGAGACCGGGCTTCTGGGAACAAACGGGACGAGCTCATAGAGTTTGCAGGTAAGTTCCACTTTATTGCGTTTTGGCAATACACTATATAGCCCTCAGTAGTGCAAGCATTAGCAATCACGCGTGAAAGCATTTGCCTAATTGGCTGTGCTGCCTTGAGCAGTTTCGTGATAAGTAATTGCGCAGAGCACGCGCATGTTCTGATTGGCTCGCAGTGCTTTTATCTCACGAACGATAAGTAGTCCCCGGCTACCCCCCTGAATCTCTGACCTCTAGTTACCCTTTCAACCTTTACACAATTTGCTCCTCTAAGCCGCGTTTGGCTGCCCCTATCCCAACACACCCCTCAAGTCCATATTTCTCCAATTTAGAGATAAGGACGTGGTAGGGGACTGTGTCGAAGGCCTTGCACAAATCCAGGTAGATGACATTGGTCATCTTCCCTTTGTCCACTGATGCCGTTGGTTCTACAAAATATTCATGTTAAATCTCAGATATACTTCTATTTTCATGTGTGGTTTATTCTCTTTCTGTGTGGATAAATTTCTATTTACTAGATTAGTATCATAATAATGGGAATACTAGTTTTCCTTGCCTTGGATTCTCAGAGAACCCCTACCAGTTTCAGAAACTGTTGCCTATCCAGATGGAGAAAAATAATGATTTCCTGAAGGATGAACCTCAAGGAAAGTGTGTAGGTAGTTAGCTTCCTTTAGTTCTAGGTCAAGTTCTGTGGTTTCACTTTACAGAGATATTTAAAGATTAACAACAATCATAGAAACCACAGTATGAAAACAAGCTATTTAATTTTCAACTAGATATTTGGTCTTTTAACAATTGAAACAATATCTAAATATTCCATCTGTAAAGCTGCAAAACTTTTTGTTGTGTGAAATTTCCTATTTATCTTTTTTGTCAGGTTCCTGATTATTTCTCCATCTGTCTTCTGTTTCTAGTAGATTTCAATGAAAAGTGAATAAAACTGTGAAAACCTGTGAAATATTATTTTATGCAGTTGACATTTGGAGAATTTCAAAGTGTAACATGATTAACCACTAGTTTCTTTGAAAAAAATAAAGCAAAAAAAGAACTATCAAAACAAAACTGCAACAAAAAATTTTAAAAAGTGCAATACAAGAAGCAAGATATAAAACATGCCCCACCTGAATCTTCTTTTTTGATGTTTAAACACATTAATATATTTAAATAGATACATGACTAAGGTAAAGTAACACAAATGAGTATTACTGTCACTTCGGAAATGTGTAACGTTCTAAAAAGCAATAAATGGAGCTTGTGTTTATCCAGAGAATAAATTCCCCCGCTCTTTCTATTTGCTTGTTTTGCATAAGAAAATGAGTTTTAATATGAGAATATTTGATAGAAATAAATTAGTGTCATTTTATTTGACATTTTTGTTGTTAGTTTTTTTTTCTATTTGAAGTAAAAAAGGAAAATAGAAAAACAAATTATTATTCTCTCTCATGTTGTGTGAAACTCCTCTACCACTGTGAAATCACAACAGAAGAACATTACTTCAATAATCCGTGGTGTTTAAACAAGCTAGTTAGCACCTTTGTAAATTGCAACATTGCTAGCATTATTAACTTTGCATACAGAAGAGCTATCATAGCAAAAAAAAAATAAAGGATGTCTCTTATGCAGTTAAGAATTGAAATGTTTTCTGAATAGTTTGCAGCGAATCCTACATTATACAATGTATATTTTCAATTTGAAATATGAAGATAATGACAGGGTTTTATACTGCTTGTAATGGATTTTGTGTTTGAATAAACTAAAGATTACAAGATTTTTGAAGGAAAATAATAGAAGTTCATGTCTTTTGTTTCTTTTTCCTCGGTTACTCATCTACAATCTTCGCTACCATTGTGCCCAGTCAGGGCAGGAACAGTTGTTTTTCATTTCAGAATGATTTTTCTCAAAGCACTTTTACTGTTTTATTTCCCACAATAATGAAAACAGAAATGATACAAAAGTTTGAAAAATGTTCAACTATACAATACTGAGGAATTTAGTTTCTATACGTTGTTTCTTATGCTGACACAGTTTTATCAGTATGATTACTTTTACTTAAACCATAGAGTTAAAAAAAGAGAGAAGGCCTGACTCCCCTAATGAGGAATTTTATACAGTTGGAATTGAATTTTGCCTTGCTTCTGAAGAGTTCTTCATCAAGAAACATTTGATTTAGGCAACCGTTGCACAAATATGTAACTCTCTACTACCTTACTGTACAAATTAAATCACAAAGGATGGCCACTAATCAGTTGAAAAAGATAGGATACTAAACTTCTCTTTATTGCAGCAAATATTATCTGAAAAAGACAAGTAAGGTAAGCTTTTGTTTATTTTTCCCTCTGATTTCTTAGCTCCTCTTATCCCTGTAGTTTGCTCCCTACTAAATTTTCAGATTTTCAGTGTGTGCTGGTGAGTGTCACCTGTCAGATACTTAAGCATTTATGCTTCTCTGTCAATTATTTTGAAAAAGAAGTTCAGGAATAATTAGTTTTTTCAATAACCCATAGATTTAGCCCCAGTGATTCTAATTAACTGATGTAGACTTTGCAATCTACATCAGCTGTCAGATCTAGTTACCAGAAAGTAGAGAAGCAGTTTTTCTTTATTCATATCTGCCATGCTAGAATCTCTCTGTGACGGTCATCCTTCTTATAATGCATTCTTTGAAACATTCCTTTGTTTAAAGCATTTCTCAAAAATCCTATAACAACAAACATAAACATCTTCCTGCAATGTTATACTCTGAAACGGGTACTATTTTAAAATAGTGTGTCATTGACAGATCACATATTCCGTCATAGATAATGACCAAGTAAATAAGTTTTTCTTGGATTAAAAAGTTTTATAACCTGCTACCTGAACTCAGACTTGTATTTGGTTATGACTGGTTACTAGCAATCTTAGTACTGCATTATAGGACTATGATTATGTTCCTGTAAATATACTCCCTCCACATCAGTCTCTGATTTAACTTCTTTGTAAGGCAGTGTAGAGACAGCCAGTTCTTAATACTCTTTGTTAATATTAATTTTCCTAGTATCTCTTTTCTATGTTGAGTATTTGCTGATTGCAGGTATTTTGTGATGACTGACAAAGCTTCATCATTTTGGTGGTATAATTTGTTTGCAACAGATGTGACGATACAACATGAATCATTTGGGTGCCATTTACAATTCCAAAGATGTCTGATGGATGTTTGAGCAAGTGTTCTTGTGTGGCATGAGTTTGTTTTGTCTTTTATACAGAAACATTCTTAGTTTGTTGATTTTGATCATTCAGAAAATTTAAGATACTTTATCATCTCACTATGCAATCTTTAGAAATAAAAGGCAAGTGAATATTAGAAGGAATGCTACCCTTTTTATGTGTTGGTCACAGAAGAAAATTTTTATCATCTCTTGTTATATGCTTCCGAAGACTAGACTTCCATTATCTGTGGAAATTTCTTCCAGTGTTGCAATTGATTCAGTGTTGAATGGTTTCAGTCTATAGATCTCTACTAAAATTTGGAACATTTTAATAAAGCTGGCTGCTATAATTTCATTTTTATGAAGTCTTTAATAAATCCAAATTCTGTGAGTATAGAAAGACTACAAGTAAGGTCATAGGAGAAGAAATAATTATCAGCTTTTTAACACATAGTATCCTTTTGTGTGCGTGTCTGATAGTAATGGAATTAGTCCTGTGTGCTTATTGAAAGATCATCTTGAATGAGATCACACAGCATGTGCGGGACAGCCAGGGGATCAGGGCCAGCCAGCATGGGTTCATGAAAGGCAGATCCTGTTTGATCAACCTCATCTCTTTCTATGGCCGCTGAACCGCTAGGTGGATGAGGGAAGGGGTGTTGATGTGGTCTACCTGGACTTTAGCAAAGCCTTTGATGCTGTCTCCCACAGCATTCACCTGGGGAAGCTGGCAGCTCATGGTGTGGACAGGTTCACACTTTGCTGGGTAAAAAACTGGCTGGAGGGCCAGGTTTAGAGGGTGGTGGTGAATGAAGTTAAGTCCAGCTGACATCCAATCACAAGTGGTGTTCCCCAGCTATAAAACACTGTTCTTCGACATAGTCACCACCATTAGCTACGCATTTTTGCCGGCAATGAGCAGGAGCCTGCATGCCATGCTTGTAAGAATCTGTACCAGCAGAGGTGAAACTCTGCCCCTGTCACCACCGCTGAAATGCACCACCCACTGCCTCACTGTGCTCACACCCACTGTTTGGTTTTATGTAAACATTCCTCAAGCATCGATGAATGTTAATGGGTGCCATTTTTTTTCACATGGAAGAACTCATTCCACACCTTTGCTCCATCTGCACTTCCATATCAGATGACAAATCTCCAGACTGTCCTTCTGATGCCATCTGTCACACAGCAACAAAATGTAACAAAATTGTTGTGGGAAGGCTCAACATCTACTGCCATACCAGAAATATCCACCTCTGATAGTTGTGGCCAAAATATTTAAAAAGAGGCATTACTTTCGGAGCAGCCTGCGCATGTGCATATGTTCAAGAGACTATACAATAGGAAAATATTTGAGGTTGAGAAAAAGACAAACACAAACGTATCTCTACTCATGTATGATTGTAAGGGTGGTTATATGTAAGGAGATAACACAGGGTTAAATGATGCTGTATTTAAACTGTGCATTGACATTTCTGGATGCAGCTTGTTACCCCAGTACATGCCAGCAAAGAATCCAGGCAAGGATTACTCAGCCATATTTCAACAATATTCAATAATAAGTATTATTATTATTTATTATTATTGTATCAATATTCAACAAATTTCGATAATCAAATAATGAATTTCAGGGGAAGGACAAAAAGATGCTGAATATTGCACTGGTAGTGGTCAAGTGGTCATACTTGAGCTCAACCTGATGGAGGCAGATATCAGATAAAAAACAAAAAAAATAGTAAGGAGACTTCTGATTTTTAAACATCCTACTTGTTTGGAGTATCAATATGTTTTTTCTCCATAAATAAAAAATAAAGAAATTGTGATATATTTTGAATTTAATTTGGAAAGCACTTCTTTGCTGTACAGGTGATGGAGTACTGAAAAAGATTGCCGGAGAGGTTGTGGAGTCTCCTCCTTGGAGATCTTCAAAAGCTGCCTGGACAACGCTATGGGTGGCCCCACTTAAGCAGGGATTGGTCTAGGTGACCTCAGAGGTCCCTTCTCACCTCAACCATTCTGTGATCAATGTACTTTTAAAAGTGTCAGGACAGTATCACATCCTTTCTGTTGTTGTAACTACCTTCTTTAATTTGGTTTTGTATATATTTTGTGGATTCTGGAGCTATTGCTAGAGTTACGCTATGTAACTCCTCATTACCCTTTTATGCTCTTCATTGCAGGTGCAAAGAAATTGTGTCAGAATTATCTTGTTTAAGAAACTGGATGACGGTAACACTGAGAAAGCCAGTGATTATGGAAGAATTTTGTGAATACAATTGGAAAATAACCATAGCATTAGCTGGAACTTTTCAGGACAGATATAGTGTCTGCTTCTGTCAAGACAACCGATTATCAGTTTAGAGTAAGTGCCATAATGTTTAATTGGCTATTCTGGGGTTTGTTTCATTTACCCTAAGAATTTAACATAGAAATTGATTGAGTGACAATGAAAACGTTTTCTTCAAGCCAGCTTGTTCCAAAGAATTGCTTCAGAAATACTTTGCATTTTTTGAATCAAAACTATTTTAGTATAAAATTCTTAACAAATTTTAGTTTCTACTGTTCAGCACCGGTCATGATATTGTCATTCATTTCTGACATAGCAAATAAGGATGAAGAACCACTAGAAAGCATTTTAATCACAGTTCCTCTTCTGTGAAAAGTGAAGTTAATTTAAATGATCACAGATAGCTTCTTGTTTTCCTTAATAGCCACATGTAACAAGCATGTTACATCTGGAGATATCTCTTCTGATCTTTCTTTAAATAACAGGAAAAAATACTTAATTTGATTTTGACTGAGAGGAAATGTGAAGAGGTGGTCTTTGTCATTTAAAATGAAAGTATGTTTGTGGTTTATCTGTTAACTCACAAACTCAATATTTTTTCTTTCTAATATTTGTATCCATACATGAAGAATATATTTTTTCTGTATTTTATTGCTAAGATAAATCTGTATCTTAACCTAGCTGCCTGAAAACAAATGTTGACTATACTTGTGTGTGAACTTAGAATTGTTACTTGGATTATATTGATCTGGTCTTTACTCAGATCAGTAATCCTGGGTTTTGGATAAAGAATTGTCTAGTTCGGAGAAAGTTTCGTAAAAAGAAATACCATTGTAAATCTCTCACCATCCTCCCTAAAAACAGTTTGTTTTTTATATGAATTTGATTGTTTAAGAATCAGAAAGATGTAACTGTGTTTTTCAGTTCATGTCAATTTTATTTAAGGCAATACACAGCAATTGATCATTACAGAAGAGTTTTACTTGGTAGAATGCCAAGTAACATCGCAGTATAAAATGCAGTTCTTAAAATATTTAAAATGCAATTCAGTTAACTGTGAAGATCTATAGAAAGCCCATTTATATGCAAGTAGGAAAGATAAATTCATTTCTACTTTCTTCTGAGAAATGTAAATCATTTTTGAAGTTCTGTCTCCTTGTGAATTTAGAAACTACAAAATTAAAGTTAACATTACACTTTTATGAAGAGAACAAATTAGAAATCCCCAGTAATAACTGAACTGTCACTGCTGTTCTCAGTCATTCTGGCTGTCAAGCAGGCATCTTTGTCTGCCAAGGAACACATTTAAAATTCAGAACAACAAATTATTTTTTCTTTATCTATGGACTTAAAGAGTATATTAACTTATGTTCAACATCTGTAATGTCTGTACAATTGTATATTTATATAGGAGTTATATTCCAGAAACAGTTCCTTAAAAAGCCATGAAGTAGGAAAACTGTTATTGGCCTATTAGTCACCCTTTTACTATCTATTTCTTAGAATACATTGTTCCAATAGGTGTTATATCAATATCAGTGGTTAGAGGCTGAATTCTTCCAAAAATTTGTATTTAAAGAGACTTTTTAAATCTTATTGTTTTACAAATATTTCCTGATTTTTTGACTAACATATTCTCCAATACCAATTTTATCCAGAAAGATTGTTTCTGGATACAATAACAATACAAATAACAATACAATAATAAATAATAATCATAAAAAAAAAACTAAGAAAAAAATCTTGAAAAATCACTGATCTCTTTGTTTCAAAATGATCTGGAAATTGTTCACTTTCCACTGAGGGTGTGTCTCTTTAAAGCCTGCAGATCTCTAAATAATACTTAAATATCTCATGTTAGGAAATGTATTACTTATTTTTAAGATTTTCTGCTAAAATAATGTGCGTTGTTCTTGTCTACAATTTACGTTGAATTCTTAACTACAGGTTTAATGATGGAGTTCTTTCCTTTTTTCTATTTCCCTTTTTCTTTCTTTCTATTTTTTTCTCTTTCTTTCTCTCTCTCTTTCTTTCTCCCTTTCTCTCTTTCTCTTTCATACATGCTTGTTTTCTACTAAGAAAAAGCTATAATCAAGATTACTCAAGTTCTAATAAAAATACAGGAATCTTTCATCACACTGTTTTTCTTAGGAGTCAGGACTATTTCTTTTTGTAGATTTTTATCGTTGAAATTTAAATAATCAAATGTTATGCTGGAAACCGAACAAGAATTGAAAGGCTTTCAAGAATTTTTTCTATCTGAAGGTCATACTTTAATTTTATTTTGCTTTAGAGGTTTTCTAGCTCAATACAAACTGCTTTCCCAAATGAAAGACTCAAAATGTAAATGATGAAGAATGAACAAATAAGTACTTAATTTTTTAATCATCCATATTAATAGTATTCATTTGGCAAGCACATAATGACATTTGTCATAGCATATGAAAATATTTGACAGACTGTTTATTGAGCCTCTTAACACTTGGGAGGATTAAATCTATCTTTGAGATAAATGTACTACTAATAACAATGTGATAAATGCTTCTTTTTATTTCTTTGTAAGCTATGATCAAGATTCTGAGCTTGATCAAAAAATAAAATGCTTCTGGTTGTCCCCATTTAAAGTCATCTGAAGTGAAATGTGATGATACAGTTAGTATAGAAGATCTGAATAGACATTTTTTTTTTTTTTTACAACAAATGAAAATTAATTCGTTGTGTGACCTATTTAGAGAGCACAGTGTGGAAGGACTGAGGGGTAGAGATAGGGATTTGTGAACATATGGGCAGATGATGACTGTAGGGGCAAGTTGGGAGAGGATGAGAATTAAGTTTTCATTTCATATAAAGAAACTTTTCTGTATTGGAAAATGGAATATTCAAATTCAGTGGCTAATTATTCTTGAGGGTGCTAAACTGAAGGCAAAAATAAACTAATTATTGCTAAATGTTGGTTAGATTTTGAGAAATTTAGTTTGGGGTTTCTTAGCATCTGTCTATTACTAGACCTTGTAGTCTACTTAGTATTTTGTTGCTGTTAATGTGGGCATAACAATTACTTGCTCCAAGGCTGGAACAATTTAACCCTTTTCCAGTAGGTCACTGAGCAAGAGTGACTGCAGAAAGGGTTTGAAGCACTTCCCTGAGCTATAATCTCTGTGAATATGCTTTGTAACAGTATGTAAACCCAGTCTTTAATGCTGGCTAGAAAACTAAGATAAATTGTGAAAGGCAGATTGCTTACCTAGTGTTCATGAAGGTCGGAGAGCCTGGGTTAAGATAACAGAATGAAAAGACCAAGGATCCTGCACTGGCTACAGTTCAATGAATTAAGGAGTGCTGCCATGAGAGTTTTGATAAACTGCATGGTCTAATGAAAGAGGGACATTAATTTATTGAATATTTACAGTTAAGATAGCAGATAAGAACAAATTCTTGAAAGTGTGGAGGCCAGTTTCTTATCTCAGAGGTTGGAGAAAGCAACTTAGGCTTAATATTCACAGGGAATATAAGGGAGAACGAATTGGGCATGTGAAGACTGAAAGGTAGTTGAAGAGAAGTAATGGTCCCACGATGCTGTTCAAAGTTCTGAGCAATGGTAAAGAAGGAAGAGCAGCAGAATGGAGACTTAAGCACTGTTCAATATTTTTTTGAGAATTTAAACTGCGATAGCATCCTTTCACTACAGCTATTGTTTTATTTTTATTTTTTCTGAGTACCTGTTAGTATATACCTGTTTAAACTGTGGCCTCTGAGAGCACTTGGCATGTATAGCACAGAGGAAATGGTTGTTACAGGAGGAGAAAACAGAAGCAGCAAGATCTCTTTTAGAATCTGAAAATAAAATAACTCAAATAAAAGTAGAAAAAAAAAGATCAAATTTATAAATTGTCTAGCATACCTGTGTGTATACCTTCATAACTGGGAAGCCTAAGAAGAAATACAAAATGAAACTAGAAAAAGGCCTAAAAACAACCAAGAGAATTCTCTTAGATACACAAGAAAGTAAACAAGAAGCCAAAAGGATGTATAGTTCTACTTCTTAATAACAATTAGTATAGTTAAGAAGAGACTAACTGAAACACTGAAAGGCAATTGAGAGAATGTTCATGCATGCTGGATGAATTAAAGTAGTCAGTTCCTGATGAAATTCACTGCAGAGTATTTAAGAAGTTTCTGAACATCAGCAATTATCATCTTGAATTAATCAAGGGTGGGAGCAGTCCCAGGGAAATTAAAGGGCAAACATAGGGCCTTATCTTTAAAGAGAAAAGGGATATTTCTTGAGAAATAAAGACCAGTCAGTCTGAGATACATAGAAAGTTATTTGGACAAATTATGAATAAATTTATAAGCATCTAGGAGATAATAAGGTGATAAGGACAGCCAATATGAATTTGTCAAGAATTAGTCAGTCTAATTTTCTTCTTGGCCCAAAAATCTGGCAGACTGGAAAAGGTATAAATAGTAGATATAATATATTCTGACTTCAGTAAAATTTTCTACCTAGCTTCATGTCATATTTCCGCAGCTAGCAAGTGAAGTGTATTATAAGTAAACAATTTTTAAGTAAGATGAAAATTTTGAAAAATATCATTCCAGGGTGATTACCTGTTTCTTTTTACGTAAAGTAGTCTTCACTGGACATACTTCTGCTCAAGATTTGTTACTTCTATGTTGGCCTACATTCAGTTACAACTGCTTTTGTGTTTTTAAAAATCTGGATGAAATATGATTTATATTTTTGCCACCTCACTTTTAAGAAGGAGATGAACAAAGGCCAGGCCCAGAGAGTGGTGGTGAATGAAGTTAAATCCAGCTGACATCCAGTCAGAAGTGGTGTTCCCCAGGGCCCACCCTATTTCATATGTTTATTGATGATCTGGATGAGGGGATTGAGTGCACCCTCAGTAAGTTTGCAGATGACACCAAGTTTGGGAGGAAGTGTTGTTCTGCCTGAGGGTAGGAAGGCCCTACAGAGAAATCTAGACTGGCTGGATTGCTGGGCTGAGGCCAATGGGATGAGGTTCAACAAAACCAAGTGCTGGGTCCTGCGCTTTGGTCACAACCCCATGCAATGCTGTGGGCTTGGGGCAGAGTTGCTTGAAGACTGTGCCGATGAGAGGGACCCCTGGGGATGCTGGTTGATGCTCAGCTGAACATGAGCCAGCAGTGTGCCCAGGTGGCCAAGAAGGCAGATGGCATCCTGGTCTGCATTAGAAATAGTGTAGCCAGCAGGACNCAGAAATAGTGTGGCCAGCAGGACCAGGGAGGTGATCATCCTCCTGTACTCAGCTCTGGTGAGGCCGCACCTCAAGTACTGTGTTCAGTTTTGGGCCCCTCACTTCAGGAAAGACATTGAGGCCCTGGAGCATGTCCAGAGGAGGGCAACAAAGCTGGTGAGGGGTCTGAAGCACAAGAGTTTTGGGGAACGTCTGAGGGAGCTGGGATTGTTTAGTCTGGAGAAGAGGAGGCTCAGGGGAGACCTTGCTGCTCTCTACAGCTACCTGAAAGGAGACTGTGGTGAGGTGGGAGTCAGCCTCTTCTCCCACGTAGCTAGAGGGAATGGTCTCAAGTTGCACCAGGGGAGGTTCATGCTGGAAACGAGGAAAAACTTCTTTTCTGAAAGAGTGGTCAGGTACTGGAACAGGCAGCCCAGGGAGGTGGTGGAGTTACTGTCCCTGGAGATGTTCAAGATACATCTAGATGTGGTAGTAAGGGACATGGTTTAGTGGTTTAGTGGTCGATTGGTGGATGATTGGCCTAAATGATCTTAGAGGTCTTTTCCAATCTTAATAATTCCATGATTCTATGAAAGATAAATAAATCATCTGTCTCTAGGTGGTCTTCTCTTGTGGAAGGATTTACCTTCCTCTATGTTAGATTGCATTAGTGATACTTTTCACCAGGACAAATACTTCTCTTTATCAGCTTAAGAAAAGATGTTATCAGTGTTGCAGGCAGCTGTCTAGCATACAGCAAAACTCACTGCAGGCTCAGAAAGTATAAATTGTACAGAGAACTTAAAATATTTTAAAAGAGAAAGAAGAGGGGTCAAATTTCGTATTATGCAAATCTTTACTTATGTCTCCAAATAGCTTAGGAAAAGACAAAAATGATTTGATTTGTAGGAAAGATGAATTATGTTATGCACAATGGAAAACTTTCTTTCAAAAAAAGGATAATTAAGCAAGAGGAAATAAATTCCTTTGAGACATTGAGAGATATCTCTTTAAAAAGAAGCCTTTAGAAATAAACGTCTGTCAGATGTAGTCTGAGTCTTTCTAACCCTGTCTCAGTGCAGGAAGTTGGACTAAATCAGCCTCTAGATCAGTTTCGGCTGTACATCTGTGATTCCATGATGTTGTGGAGGATTTTTCTCCCTGACTGTCCAAAACATCTGCATGCCCTGAGCTTGATTCTGAAACATCTGCTGAAGAAAGCACAGTTGTAAATTTCAGCTCATGAGACTCACAGTTAACAACACTAGTGTGCCAATTGCCTATTGCTGAAAATTCTTCCTGAAAAGAGTTTATTTTTTAAGAAATTTTATTTCTTCAGTCACTAGTTGCTAATAAGATATTAACTGGTTTAATATTTGGCCACTAATTTAATAGCCATGTGTTGACCTTAAACAAATGTTTCATATGAAGTTATCTTCAAGTATTTTTTCTGTCATTCTGATGCAGTTAGTCTTTGCTTAGTAGTTATACAAATAGGATTTACATACAATTATAATCGATTTCTTTTGTAATGCAGAAATAATTTGTTTGACATTCAGTTTCAGTTGCACGGCTTAGTCTTTGACAGTTACATGCCCACTATGCTCTAAATTTAATATTATTTGATTGCTGTTAGTTTTCATTCCACTCTTTCTACATAGGTAGAATATCTGATACTTCCTGAATTAGGCACTCTGAGATTAATTTCTACTTTCCTAACAGACTAGTCATATTTCCTTTCATCAAAAGAACAACGAAATGGTTTATGCTTCTGTAAAATATACAAAAGTAACATTTTTAAATAGTACTACAGACTCAATAAAATAATTTATCAACATTTGCTGCAGAATGATGTTTCTGTGAAAACATGATCTTAGAAAGTAAATTTCACCATTCAAATGTCTCAGAAGGATTTTAATTTCATACAGAAAACCTATGTAGGTTGCCCTGAAAGTAATGCTTCCTATTTATTTCTGTAGAAACTACAACAGATACAAAGAACACAATAACACTGTTTGATAGAGCAAACTCTGAGCTGCAAAAAAATATTTTTCAACATAGTCACCACCATTAGCTATGCATTTTCACAAGTGATGAACAAGAGTCTCCATGCCGCACTTGTAACTGCTTGCATGACTGTCCAGAAAGTGGCTTGTATTTCACCTCACTGTCACCACTGCTGCGTCTCTCCACCCACCACCTCACTGTGCTCACATCCACTGTTTGATCTCTATGAATGTTCAGCAAGCATTCATGAATGTCAGTGGGTGCCATTTTTTCCACATGGAAGAATTCAGTTCCACACCTCTGCTCCATCCACACTTTCATGTCAGACATCGTGTCAGACTCCCCCTCTGCTGCCATCTGTTGCATGACGACAAAATGGGACTGAATGTTGCTGAGAAGGTTCAGCCTCTACTTCCATACCACCAATATCCATCTCTGACATTGTGGGCCAACATAATTAAGTAGGAGGCATTACTTTCAGATCAGTCATTGTACATGCTTTTCAATACGTTTGATCATTTCCACCCTTTAATTGGCAAGTGTTCCCTCTTGGCAGTGTAATAGTTTGGCATGCTGAGAAAAAGAAAGGGAGAAAGGAGAAAAGGAAAAAAATGGAAAAGAAAGGTGGAAGGGGAAAAGGAAAAGGAAAAGAAAAAGAAAAGGAACACTTCTTCTTAATCCCAGTAAATAATAGGCTATAATATAGGAGACTCATCTCAGCAGAGTCAAGGTTCATGTATTAAAGTCTTGCTATGGAATAATTAATTAAGTGTCGGCTTTCAAACAACTTCTGTTGATTTAACAGTGATGAGATTTACTTCTGACCTCCATGGGATCAGAACCAAGTCAACAATGAGCTCCTGTGTAAATATATTTCTAATTGAAAAGATTAAGAACTCTTAGTACAGTGTTACTGTACATGTCTAACACAGCATTTGCATTATTTCTTGACAGAGTATTTGATAGTATTTGCCCTCTACCCCCATCTAAAACTAAGAGCGTGATCGGGAACTGAAAAAGGTTCCCCAAGGCAGTGTTCACGAGACCAAGCTGTCAGAGTTCAAGGAACATTTGGACAGTGCTCTAGAAAAAAAAGAGTATGATTTTTGTGTGGTCCTGTGTGGAGCCAGGATCTGGACTCAATTATACTTATGGGTCCCTTCCAACTCAGAATATTGTATGATTCTATGATTTCGTTCCTAATTTTATTTGTTTAGTTTGATTTTCATTTTGTTTTTCCTACCTGTTTTGATCCTTGTAAAAGGCTTGGCAAAATATTCCAGAAAAATATTCATTTACACAGACACGGGTTTTTTTTTAACCTTGTTATCTTAATTCAGTGTTGCCAGTGAAATCTCACAGTTACTTGCAATTGAGCATTCACAAACGTTGAGCGTGTGAAAATGGAAACCACATTTTTCTGTTGGCACCAGAGGCTTTTCAACAACAATATTTTTATATTCAGGCAATCTTTTCGGTCTTTTGGCTAAATATGGTGGGGTTTTTTTGCATTAATCTGGTGAATTTTTGCAGTATTAGGTATTTACAAAATGTTTAAAGAGCAGGTAAAAAAGCTTTTCTCTCTCTTTCTTCTCTTCTCTCTCT
>WBMW01000226.1:272074-370818 GCA_013396635.1 Penelope pileata | reverse complement strand
TTTTTTTTGGGGGGGGAGGGGGGTTCTTTTTAGCTCCATAAAGGAATTTTAAGCAATCAGTACAGGTAGTGAATTTTTAAATTATTAAAAGCAATGTACCTTATACAGAGCATACAGTTGTGGACAATAATCACCCTGAAATGCGACAGATTACTGCATGTTACCATGGCTGATAAATAGAATAAGTGTGTCAAGATGAGGGAAAATATTTTAGCAAGGTCCTTCTTCTAGGATTAATGGCTTGGCTACAACATCAGAGAACAACATCAGAGATAATGAAAATCAAACAAACCTGTTGTTGTCAGGAATGTGTTTTAAAAAGGACTTGGTGTTTTGCTGCTTATTTTCTTCTGTCTTTACACTTCCCCCTTCCTATTTATCTGTTAAGAGTGCTGAAAACTATATTGGCTCAGTGCTATGTAAGGTGGTTTGATCAAGTGAATTGCTACTTCTGTATGTAATTACAAGACCAGAGCCATAACTATGGGATTGGGATAAAAATGGCTTACATGCTCTTGTGTCTACAGGAGGCTGACAATTTGTGCCTCTTGTAATCATGTCTGTCTTCAAATTGTGGGTTACAGGAAAACGCAGTGCATTTTAATTCTTCCTGCACTATATCATACACTGAGCGAAGTTTTTTATTTGTTTTTCCTACTTGCAAACTTTGATTTTTGTTCTAAAACATTTTTCTGGACTCATTAATTTAATTTCTTTTTAACTAGATTTGGATGTGGGTGCACAGGAATATGATAGGCAAGAAAGGGGGGCTGTTATTTGTATGTGTCATATAATTATTCTCTCTTTAATGACTATCTACAGAAGTTGTCCACTGATAGTTAATTAACCTTTAGGTGAGGTGCAAGTCTTCACTGCTGTGAAACATGTCAAAGGCATGGTACGAAGAATTGAGTTGTTTTGTTTATGCAGGAAATCAAATGTTTCTGTGAATGTACTTCAATCACAAATTGCTTAAGGAAAGACAAATAATCAGTTGTGAAATTCTGTTTCTTTCCGAAGATGTCCACACTGATTCATTTTGTAAGAAAGCTACAAGTTGATTTGTTCGCCTTTTTTGTGCTTATGTAAATACACTTTATTTGTAGATTTGATCTGTAATAGTCCATCACGCATGTTTTTCTTATGCTCAAGAATTCCAACAGGAAGATGCAATCTTAAAACAAAGGAGCAATAATAAATATATATAGAATTTCTCAAATAACTGCTTTCTGAGTAAATAAAACCATTTCCTTCTCGTGTTCTCTAGTGTCGTGCCAGAAACAACTTGTATTCTAAGAACAGCTAGAATTATTAAAAATAAATGAATAAGAATGCACCCCTCTTGTGATTGAGCATATTCTTTGGCTACTGTCAATTTATTTTGGCAGGTTGTAACACCTGACCCTTAAGTCCTGAAAAGCAAAAAAGCTTTTAGGTTGACCAGATTTTAGGCCTGAATCAAAAGTATTAAATAAAAAAATGAATAAATAAACCAGAAGGAAAAGCTCTTTCTTGGCAAGGTCAACTGTTTAATCCTCTCCCTGAGATTATAAAACTCGTCAGTGCCCAGTGTCTGTCATTGCCCTGGACCTTACACAGTCACTTAGCTGGTAGAAATTGAGTGAAGAGATATACAATTCTATCAGATCAGAATCTTTTTTTTTTTTTCCCCCACATCAATTCTATAATGGAATAAATGACTAAAGTAGAAAGTGAGATTCTTTCCATCGTAACATTTGAAGCAAGTGTAGCTTTAGTTTTAAACTCAGCGGTTCCTTTCGTTTTTCGTTTGTTTGTGTAAAAGTCTGGGTTTTATAGAGGAAACAACTAACCTGAAGTTTTAAAATCTGCAAGGGTCTGGCTGAGTCATGCTGATAGGTGAGAGTAAACAAATATAAAAGTGGAAGGTGTTTCTCTTCAGGCAGAAGACAGATTTCTACTGATTACAGGAGAAAAATAAAGTATTGTCTTCTGATGCTTTGTCGAGACTCAGTCTGAGCCAGAATTGAGATGATGTCTTAAGTATAACAATGGTTAAACGTTTGTTATGTAAACAAACCCTTTTCACAGACAAAATACTAGATGACTGAACTCAACAAGCTAACCTTCTGATGAATTAACTTGTGAAAACCTAATTCTTTTAATATGCAATTCCTTATCATATTGCCATTGCAACCTACATAAAAGATATTCTAAATACATTTAATCATTTAATTGCATTGATATTTTTTGATAAAATTATCTATTTCTCATACAGGTTAATAATTTATGTTCCTGTTTTCTTTTAAGTATCTTAGGAAAATGAACACCTTTCACTGCAGCTAGAAGGAACTGAGAGGAAAGTATGAAGTGTATTTATCTTTCTCACCAATTTCTCACACTCCATCCTTTTCTATTTTTTAATTTTTAGCTCCCAAGTCATAAGCCTCTTCTGCATATTCTCTAATGTGACTTGTAATCTTGATATGTAGGTGAGGTGAAAAATACCTTGCAAATCAGATGTCAGTAAGTGGGAAGGCAGATCCCCAGAATGAACTTGGGTCCTTGACCTGCTTTGATTGACACAGATATGCATGACTGCAGTGACAAGCTCAGCAAGCCATGAAGTAGTTTTATTTAACCAGGGAATTGTCCATGTCTAAGAGTGTTACTTGCACAGTGTGTGTCTATGAATAAATACTTTTGTTTGTGTGTAAATGGTGCCTTTACAGCTGAACTGAAAATGCAGAGCATGATGTGTGCATACTGAACACCGAAATATTGAATGTGGGGGCCTCCTTGATGTGTGAAGAGCTGATAGCAACTTACTTCTTTAACGCATAACCTGACCAAACTGTGTTCATAAAAACAAAGATAACTCTTTGAAGGAAAGTGCTGTGCTTGTAATCACTTCTCTTTGCTAGCGGATGAGGTGACTGTGCGTTAGTTATTTAGTGTATTGTGTGTGTGTCCCTCTGCCACCTTTTAGGAGTTTCACCAGACTCCATTTCCTCCTGTCCATTGGGCTGTAGACAATTCCTGAAATATTTAGTGGACACAGTTTGAGCAGCTATTGTCTGTGTTAGGAAACAGTGGATTTCTCCCAGCAGTGTACCCTGTAGCATTATGCTAGCTAATCCCCCAAATCCCTTTCCTCCTGTACACACCTCATGATGGTATTTTAGGCTTATCCTGTGCCATTGACGTGATTAGGATACCTGCTACTAAAAAATACTGTTAAGAGCTTGCGGTAACTCCAGAGGGAAGTGGCAGGAGTATAGCAATGAAATGAAGGGAAGAAAACCTTAGACAGCTATTAAATAATGCTCTTTTTACTGAAACATGATAACTGGGTGAGAACTATTAACACAAGACTGGCAAGTTTATTAAAATGATATTTTGCCTTTTCTAAGATGTACAAAGACATGTCACTGGTTATTAAATTTTGTATTAGGGTAAATCTTTCAAAATGTCTCTTAGCTACATTGTAAATACGCATTTAACTGAAATGCTATTTTATTTCAACAGACCAATATTTTCTCAGCTAAATTCTCTACTTCTTTGTGCGAGTACGTATACAATACACTCAAGCTGTTAAGTTGCTCAGAAAGTATTGCCTCCTATTTATTTCTGTGGAAACTACAGCAGATACAAAGAGAACAGTAACACTATTTGGTAAAGCACATTCTCAGCTACAAAACACTGTTCTTCAACATAGTTGTCACCAGTAGGTATGCATTTTCACCAGCAATGAACAAGAGCCTGCAATCTACACAAGTAACGATTTGCGCCAGCCGAGGTGACCCACTGTTTCATAGCTACTGTGATAATGTCATTGCTGAAATGCACCACTCACTGCGCTCACATCCACTGTTTGGTCTCTACAAATGTTCATCAAGTGTCAATGATATCATTTTTCCCACATGGAGAAATTCAATTTCACACTTTTCTTCATCCGCACTTCCACGTCAGATGCCATTGTGTCAGACTGCCCCCTGCTGCCATCTGTTGTATGAAAAGAAAATGAAATGGAATGTCAGTGGGAAGGTTCAACCTCTGCTGCCATACTACCAACATCCATCTCTATAGAAGAGGACATCCATCTAATAAAAGAGGAGGCGTTACTTTCAGAACAGCCCTTATAGTTTTCTTCATAGCATTATTATGAATATTTTGCTCATATTCTCAAGTATGACTTTTTAATTTCTTTGGTAATGTTTATGAAATAAGGAACTTATATTTAAAAAAAAATAAATAAAAAATAGGTAAAGTTCTTTCTTTCATTCAGATCTTTCCTAATGTTTTTCTTCAGCATCAGGCTAAACCTTCCTTCCTTCAAGTATCACATAAGTCAAACTTCCTGAACACTGTTTGAGACTTGTTCCATCAAAGTACTTGTTTCCTGTAACAGTAGCTACTAATTCTGCACTCCCACCAACATTTATATTAGGTGGATGTGTTGTTGGGAAACCCTTGGCTACTTCACTTTGCTACTGTCTCCCAGAATTTTATTTTATTTTTTTAACATCAGCTGTCATCTCTTTACCCAATCTGTCACCTTTTCCAAATATCTGCTGCTTCCACAGTCGTCTTGGATTTTTTTTCTGGGCTTCTTCTTGCCCTCCTGCTGCCTTGCAGACCTGTCTGTGCTCTGTTCACATCATTTTATTATCGCAGTATTGAGCATCATTTAGAAGTTACAAATGCTGTTTAAAGTTACAGCCTTCTACAACCAATCTATCAGGTTGAGGAATAAAGATGGCTTGGTGACAGGTGTGACCTTTATAATAATATGTGTTGTCCTATTCCTCACAATAAAAATAAAGCATTGTCCTGACTTGCTGATAGGGTGGTGCATGTACTATGAAGAGCAATCTTATTCCATGTATGCTATTTCTATGCATGCAGGGCTTTTATTTAAGAATTAAATAAGCACAGGCATGGAAGTTGAATAAGACAGATTTATGCAGTTTCAGAGACATAATTAAAACAACATGGACAGGAAATGTGTTACTATAAAAATCATTTTAGAAAGTGTTGTTTCTATACTAAAGAGCTATTTTTTTCTTTATGGCTTGATTAATATACTGTGATGAAATCCTAATGCTACAAAGCATTAATTGACACAGAACTAAGACTGAAGCCTAATATTTTAATTTTAATGTGTTCAGAGCAGTTTAATGGTGCTCGACCCTTCATATTTCCGTGTGTTTTAAGCAGCTGAAAGATTCTTTGAAATTAGGAAAGACTAATTGCTTTAAATTTAACAGGCTTAATGAGTAGGGCATTGGACTGTGACTTAGAATATCAGAGTTCAATTTCTGCAACCATTTTACTACTTCCTAACATGTTCTACATCAATTTCTAACCTTCGTTTTATTTGACTTTTCTGTAGTTTGAGTGAGCTTTGCAGTCAATGTTGTCCTTTCCAATGTGTTTGTAAGACTCCAACCATGCTGAGGCCCTGATCTTAGCATCTTTTAGGAATATAGAGGAAATTATTATGTACAAGTAGAAACACATTTACATGAATATGAATAACATTAGTTCACTGTGTACTCATGACTTTTCTCTCTTCCTTTATACCCAAATTCTTTTTCTTTAAAGACTGTACTAGGCAGTTTAAATGTCTTGAAACAACCATCATTTAAAAAAAAAAAAAAAAGGGAGGGAGGTGAAATATACTACAGATTTTTTTAGTTTTACCAACACAATTCAAAATTTTCTCTAAGATTAACCTTAGAGAAAAACAAAACAATGCTATTCAGTAAATGAACATATATACACATATAGGTCACTCCAAAAGTAATGCCTCCTATTTTTTCCCATGGAAGCTATAACAGATACAAAGAGCACAATAACACTATTTGATAGAGCATATTCTCAGGTGCAAAACGTTATTTTTCAACATAGTCACAATGATTAGCTATACGTTTTCACCAGCAATGAACAGGAGCCTGCATGCTGTTCTCATAAAAGTCTACACCAGCAGAGGTGATACCCTGTCACTGTTGCCCCTGCTGAAACTCACTACCTACTGCTTCACTGTGCTCATGTCCACTGTTTGGTCTCCACAAACGTTCAGGAAGCATCGATGAATGTCAATGGATGCCATTGTTTCTGCATGGATTCAGTGACGCACATCTTTGCTTCATTCTCACTTCCACATCTGACGCCATTTTGTCAGACTGTCCTTCTGCTGCCATCTGTCATATGGTAGCAAAATGGAACAGTGTATTGATGGGAAGGTTCAGCCTCTGCTGTCATGCCGCGAACAATCACCTCTGATGTTGTTGGCTGATACAATAAAAGAGATGCTGCTTTTGGAGCAGTCCAGGTGTGTGTGCGTACATACATACAGGATTGTTTTTATTTTAAAGTTTATTTTCTCTTTTAATAGTATTAATATTTACATAATTCATTGAAATGTCATTGAATGGTGAAATATATTATGGTTGTGGGTTTATTTGTTTGGTTTTTGGGGGTACAAGTTCTGGCATTTTTATTTTTACTCGAGAAAAAGCACAGTTTCTAAACAGGCTACTGTTTTCTGGGATGTCTATGATTGTTATTTTAGTTTAAATTTGTAAACGAGAGCCCCTAGAAACACAAATTTGCCTTTTCCTTTTAATAAATCAGACTTTGCAGGCTGTTTTTACTGCTTGAAAGTGTGGAAGTATTTAACGTTCATTTAAAATTTGCTTTAGGCAGCTTCTGTGAGTTTATCTGCTCATGTAAAGAACAACAGAGAATTTCAAACAAGCAGCGTTGCTGCAGCATGTGATACAGAAAGATTTCAGCCGTATATACCTTCACTTCCCCCTGGAGCTTCTTTCAGATCAGTAACTTTGGACATAAAGCTAGACGCAAAAATAATAAAAACTGAAAAAATATTGTTAACTTTTTCGATCAAAACCCATTATATTTTGATCCTAAAAGGATTAATTAGCTCTGAGCTTTAAAATTTAAAGCAAGTTCTGCTGTGGTAATTTCCTCCAGACAGTGACTTGATGGCATGTGTTAACTCTGTGCTTTACAGATATTAAGGGATATTTTACAACTGAATTATTGTACAGTATTTTCCGGTCTCTAGTATCTTGAAATTTTACCAGAAAAAGAGTGTTCAGGTTAATGACAAATATTTCAATTGCATAATTGCGTACCCATTTCTTCTTATTGCAGATGGCTTCCAAATTATGAAAATGGTTCACTAAGATGATTTATCTGAAGATAGGATCAGTCTGATGAAGGATGAACAAAATACAGCTGCAGGCATAAACATTCAATTACCTGAGCAGCCTTTGTCCACTATTATTTTCAATTTGAGCCAGAAACCTTGTCTCTGATAACTTATAACCCATCAAGTCTCTTTAACTGTACTAACTTAAGGCGAGAAATCAAATCTCTGTTGGAAAGTTAAAGAAAATACAAAAAATTTTCTTTCTGACTCATGTAATCCAGGCGAATTTCCCTACTCTGCTAGGACTTCATTGCTATTAAACTTTTGACCAAATTTATCAGGCTGATGGAGATTTGGCTTTAGAGATTTTCATTAAAATCCATACCCATTGAAATTTAAAATTACTTTCTTTCCTTGCACAGAAAGTGAATGCAAAGTTGGTAATAAAAGTGCCTTCTAGTAAGGAAGATTGCTTATGTCAAAAATGCATGCTATAATCTGACTGCGTTTGAGCTCATTAGGTTTTATCAAAGTTGAATATTTTGCAAGCTAAGGAAAAAAGTGAATTTTAAAATTAAATCTAACACTGAGATAATTTGTAAAAAAAAAAAAAAGTAGCAAAGATGAGTCAATATGAAAAAGGATTTCTGGTTAGAAAGTTATTTGAAGGACAAGATTTAACTGTTTATTTTAATTAACTTATCCGATTTCATATGATTAAAACCTGTTTTATCGCAGGTATGATGATAGAGCTAGAAGGAAAGGAAAAATCATAGAATCATATCATATAAAAAATCTTCAACTGTTCCTTATTTCTTGTTGTTGTTTGTTTCAGTTCTTTGGGTGATAGTACTCAACGTAAGTACAAAACGAAAATATGGAATGTAAAGATAGATTCAAGGGTATCCTTTACCAGCAAATGCACTTTTACAAAGATCCATGCATTTTGGCTGGGTGAGTTCACACTAAATTGTCAATAAACAAATGCTTCTGCCTGTTAGGTTGATCTCATACTAACCAATATTAATATACTATCTGCATCAAAAGGACCATATGGCTGCAGACCTCTAGAGGTGATGATGCTAAGTGCTGCTGCCAAGAGTGACTAGGAAATTTAGGTTGTTAAATATCATTACTTAAAAAGCTCACTTTTGGTTAGCAAGATCAGGTTGTACCAAGTAGAGACAGTGTTTTATAGGTGAATGTGATTACAGTAAAGAAATACTCCCCACTCAACATCCCAATTTATCTGGTGAAACACAGATTTTGAAGTATGTTGGATTTTACTAGTACTAAAGGAAAAATATTGCAATTAATTTATTAAATTATTGATTCATACTTTTTTCTGCTTTTTCTCTCTCTGTTTCACTTAATCACTTCATGCTCTGCTTCCTGTTAAAATTGAAAGGCCAGTACTGTAGGAATTAACTCCAACATCTTCCAGGTGAAAATGCTGAGGTTTACTGATCCTCCTCCTAATTCTGATGAGGAAACAGAAAAATAACTTTTCTATGCAAGTGTAAGTTCAGAAAGGTCAGTAAATGAAAACTGTTATGAGAGTAATGTACATTGTTGTATCTAAGGGAAACATTTGCTGGGACTTGGGGTATGTTTCATCTCACTTTTTAGGAATGTGTTAGGTTGGTGAAAACAGGAAACAAAACAGCATCTCTTGTTTCACTGGCTGGTAAGTTAGGTCTGGAAAAGTTGCTGAGATGTTCACACTGCTATTGTCTATGGTTGAATAAAATACATCCTGTTTCTGAGATCTCAGACCAAGAAGAAGGGACATAATTGGTATTTTTCTAACTTTTTTTTTTAATGCATCAAAAAAACAATAAAGCACAGGCCTTGTTGGTTGAAAACCAGTGCTTTGTATTTTCTGTATTATAGAAGGAGTGGGGGGGAAAAAAAAGAAAAAAAAGAAATACAAGGTACAGTATACTGAGTTTAGATTTCTGTTGAATGAAATCACTTTTAAAAATTATTTTTCATATTACTCTCATGACTAGCTTGTTGGTAACTCAATTTTATTCCAGCTGGTTTAAGAATATTTCCTAAAAGAGCAATCAGGTAAATGCATTTGAAGGGACTCAGAAGCAGATTATTTCAATTTAATTTAAAAAGCCAAAGTCTACATTACAGGAGATGTAAAATCCCATCATGTTGTTGTTTATTCACAAGAGAATATGTATCAGTCATAATTCACCTGTGGGAGTTGAGCTGCACCAGTGGCATCCTATGGAATATGACTGCAGATTGGGAAGGAGGAAGTCTGTGAGAAAATGATGCCTTGCAAGAGACTTCTTTGACATACATAGGTGTGTGACAAATGTGACAATTAATAAGCATACAGTTCATGTTCTGGAAGGGCTTGGAAATCATTTGTAATGCACTTCATTTTTCTCTGGGAAACCACTTAATACAGTGTTTTGTTTATTTCTGATGGTGGCAATATTTATATGCAGCGTAGATAAAACAAACTTGTTTTTTGAATGCTTTGAAATGGAGTTGATTTCTCCTTCATAGAGAATTGATTCAATATATAGAAAATCTCATATTTCTGCTGTCTCTGCTAAACTGTCAAATGCCATAAATGTGTATGACCTGGAAAAAAATAGTATATATATAGTTTTTATCACTTAAGTCATTTCAGTATCTCCCAGAGATAAGAAACGTTTGTCGCATTTTGAAGGCGTTTTCATTGACAAAGGCTTCAATCATGCAGAAAGCTGTTTTCAGATTTCCATAAAACAAAGCATACACCATTTACATGATAAATTGCTCCTAGACAAGAATCTTAGCTGACTACCCAAGTGCTTGATTCTGTTATCACTGATTTGTCCTTCAGTTTTCAGAAGAATGAAAACGAAGGACTTGCAACTAATTGTGCCAGGAAAACAGAATTAGTTTGCTCATACTGCCAAAAAAATAAATGGAAGTAAGTCATTAGAGTTGAGCATAAATCATATGTATAATAACAAAGCATTATTAATGACTATACTGTCCTACAAAGAGTCTGAGGGTGATACTTCATAGAAAAATTACATCTTGAAAGATCTAAGATTAATTTTTTATTTTTTTTAAAGCATGGGGGTATATACTTCTAAATACATCTGAAAATTATGTCTTCCAACAAAAGCAATGGATAGATATTATTTTTAATCAGCACCAGTCAAGAAGAAGAAATGAAGTTTAGGTGTATCAATAAGTTTTGGAGTTCTGTTATTACCAAATTTTGTTATAAAATTTCAGGAACTAGATTCTTTTTAAATTTTTAACCTATCAAAAAGCAAAGCAAAAGGTTAATTGATAATTTAACTAGTATGATGGCGAAATACTAGACTGTTTTATGTACTCTGTATTATCTATTTCCAGCCAGACTAACAGTTCAGAATATAACAGTTGTTGCGTAGACTAAAGGAGAAAATTTGACCTTCATGGAGAGTTCAAGCATACTCTTCTTAGATAAACCCTATTTTTTTCTAAACTGTTTTAAGAATAAGATTAAAGGAGCTTCTACACTGACATAGACACTTCTAGCTATTTTGATCACACTGAAATATTTTTCTCTGTTAGCTAATACTATACATGATGTTAGTTCTGCCTTCTGTTCTATGATTATCTTTTTTTGTACTTAAATCTTACACCTTTTTAATGTTTCAAGGAGTTAAAAAAAAAAGTCTAAAATTACCATTTGGTATATTCTTCATTATCATATTTTTCTATTTTTTGCAATTTGTCTTTATGTGATTTCAATTTAAGAACTAATGTTCGGACAATAGATTTGAAGATGACACAATGCTGCTTTTTAACAGGTGTGTGATAGTGTAATTTTTGTCAGTATGATTTTGTATATTCAGACATGGATTCTGTTGCTAACCAAAAGATCCTGAAGTAGGGTTATGTAGAAGATATATAAGACGGTAAAGGATAAATAAAATGGAATAAGAAAAGAGAACTAGAATAACAATGAAATTACATATTTTCGTTAACTTAATGACCAAAACAACTTAATATTTCGTTCAGTATTGTTCCAGTCTCTATTAATGTGCAGCTAGTTCACCTTAACTATCACAATGAAAAAAGATCTTGAGAAGAAAGAAGCAATGTAAAGAGAAATTGATGATTTTCACTGTGTATTGCTTTATGAATGTTTTTCTTTCAAATTTCCAAAATGTTCCTGCATTCCAAATAGTAGTAGCAGTAATAATAATAATAATAGAAAAAAATCAAACATAACTAAGTCTGAGTTTCAAGATTGATTATTAGTTTATTCAATGCTGACGGTTCTGCAGAAATGTTGAGCATGCCCTCAGCCTACAGGTCTGTATAGATTTCTGCTCAGATACTATACCATAGCTATTTAATCCTATGCTGTTCAGAGACTATTCATTCTGACATATATATAAAAAGGAAGGAAAAAAAAACGTTGATTTTTTTTTTTCTGCTTGATTTTTTTTAACATTACTCATTACACAGAATAGTAGGGGTTGGAAGGGACCTCTGGGGATCATCTAGTCCAACCCCCCTGCTAAAGCAGTAGATTGTACAGGAAAGTGTCCTGATGGGTCTTGAATATTTCCAGAAAAGGAGACTCCACAAGCCCCCTTGGGAGGACTGAACTCATTGTGTAAACACTGATGAGCTGCATGTGCAACTTCAGCTGGAGTTATCAAACTTTGGGCTGGTGTGCTGGCTTCAAGGCCAAATATAAGACCTTACTTGTACTTTGAGTATTAGGTGAAAGGAACGATAGCTATTTGCAATAAAAAACAATATTCAATTCAAAGGGATTTCCACATCAAATTCAATCAATGTGTGAATAGAAGGAAAAATCTCTGAGAAAAACATTATCTAACTTATTACTGATGCTCTACCTCATACATCATCTCAAAAAACATACACAATGAGATAGGAAATATAGCTTGTAATGACTACTATAGTGCACGTATATTTTCATTAATTTTGGGAGTATTATTATCTGCAGTTGTTGTATTCACTTCGTCAATAATTAGAATTCTGATAGTCAAATTAGATCATGAAATTCACCACAGATCACATGTGTGACACCCAAAGTACCACCATTTAAATGTATTCCTTAAACATATCCCTTATCTTTTTTTTATTGTATCATTATACCTATTATCTCTTAATATCTTAGCTTCCCAGTTCTTCCCCAATACTTTCTGAAGCTCTGCGCGAAATTCTGTTTTCTTATGTGAAATGATCGGTCTCTTTCAAAGAACTTTAAGGTGGTACAGAGCCTAAGAAAAATGTTCATGAGGACGAAAACAGTCAAGTGGGTTTTCAATGTTGTAATGATTTCAAAGCATATTTCAGTCTAGTTATAAATGTGAACAATAATAATATTTTTAAAAAGAGTCTGGAATATATTGTAAACTCTTTCAAAAAATCTTCAGGACAAACTTTTTAAAAAGAGTAGAGTTTTTTCTTGCAAGAGAGACTTGTTAGAATACAAAAGGGGAGTGAACAGGTTCACTTACTACAAGAACTGCATTTTATGTGACATTATTTTAAACCTGAACACGTTTGTACAGTAGACTTCGTAGAAATTGTTAAAATATTAATAATCACAACCATGCTACAGGTAGATGGAGGTATAGGTGTAGATGAGGTATGGTTGTGAAATTTGAAGTAAAATCCTTTTCAGCATTAGGATTTATGCAGAAGCTGCAATGTCATGTAATCTCAGGTTGCAGATTTCTCAGAATGTCTTTAGGAAATAAACAGAACTGTCATAAAGAGAACTCAGGAAATGCATAAGCTGTAAAATACATTAATGTTCTTCCTTCTGGAAGAATCAGAAGTGGATAAAGACTATGAAATGTAAGTGCTTTGAAGTGTTGAGTTACAGCACAAAATTAATCTCTGCTCGGAAAGTAACCATTGGATGGGAGTGGGGTGGGAATAAAAGGAAGAGGAAGAATTTGGACATTTAATGGAATGAATATTTGAATAGACTTCTTTCACCAAACGCTGGGCAGGATATCTGAGTAATGATATTGCAAAACTACGGAGAGATTTTGTGGTAGAAAATTCTGCATTTCTCAAGGAGATAGTTGAAGTAGAAGGAGAGAGTCCTACTTGCCTCAGCCCAAAACTCTAATGAATATGAAATTGGAAGGGTGAGATGAAGAAAGGAGAGCAGAGAGGATTCAGTGATGTTTAGTAGATTCTCTGGATACAGTGAAGAATGCGGCATCATTTGGTTCACTGTAGCCCCATATGGTTCACTGTTTCTTTGCAAAGGAAAGGTTTGCCTTTGGATACCGCATCACACTTTAAACACCAAATAAATAATTCTATTATTATCATGTTTAAACACCTCTCAGAGGAGCAATGGATTGTTTTAGCATATTGAATATACGTATGTATTCTTTTCAATATTAGTGTACTGGAATGCATAGATTTAATACATATGTAATAATTGTACTGTGCTAAATAAAAGCAGAGAACCATAAAGATGAGGACCAAACCACATAAATTTTACATTTCTTTCCCATCTAAAAAATGTCTTCTTAAAAATGATCTGGAATTCCATCCATAAGTGTACTGATTAACAGTTGTGTCAGCTGTACTTAGTACATTTTTGTGGAAATGCAGTCATTAAGTAGCTTGATTTCCTATTTTTTCCCCCAAGCCTTCAGTTTTTGATTCTTTCTCTGCCATCTCCTGGCAGAGATGAATCTGGGGAAAAAAAGCTTATATCAAAATTTCTCATTACTTAGAAAAAACAGATTAAATCCTTCTTTCCTGACTAATAATTAGTGAAAATTCTTCTGGAATGCATAAAATCTTGTTTAAATGGCTCTCTAGAGCTGGAATTAAGAACCTCTTACTTTTGCAGTTCTGCTGTCCCAATGTTTGTTCTGCAAAGCAATGCCTATCATTTTTTTTGGTTGTTTTTCTTCGTGATTGCTGTTGTCCAAACCTAAGTTAGCTTATTTTGGTGCCAGTTGTCTTCTGAATTGCCAGATTTAGCTGAGTGGCAGTTTCCAGGCTGGAAGCATCTTGGCAACCTTGGCCTGCCCACAATATAATTGGGTTGTAGGGTGGCATTGCAACTCCCTGTAAGAAGGATGACTTAGTTTAGCAGCAACCTGAGTTTGCTAAAGGCTTTGATTTTCACCCTGTATGTAAGGGAAGAAAGTATGAGTTTTCACTGCAAATGTTCGGAGAGTCCTAAAATGTGAATTAGGAACACTTGCAGGGACTAATTAACCTCACTTATGCTATTTTTGATGTTGCTTGAATTGATAGATCAAAAACTGCCTTATTCAAATTGTAAGATTGATGAACCTTAACCGTGTGATCAATTTTTTTTGTATGTTTCAATGGGGTTTTTTGTTTGTTTTCCTCCTTTTGAAGGGAGCCAAGTTCCCACTTAATTGTGTCTCTGATTTCCTTTTATCTGTATGGTAGTTCCTTAGGAAAGGAAACTTTCCAGTGACCATGAGGAAGCATACTGGATAGGACTGTATACCAGATGGGACTGTAGTGTGCTTGACTGCTTGCCCAGGATGGGGGGATGAATGGTGGGGGAGGCATGTGGTCCCAGAGTTCAAATTTTCATGGGTTTTTGTTTGTGCATTTGTCTTGGTGGGAGTTAGGGGACTTTAAAAATAAATAAATAAAATTCTGTACAGATGTTTCCAAATCTGACATATTTTTGATTTGGCTGTTTTGCTTAATGTGTATTGGTTACTTTTTTTTAATTCTTCATTTCACTTTGGTGTCATTACATTCCAAATGCTGCTATGTCATTCTAACAGTCATCTTCTATTTTCCTTTGACTGTCTCTACTTTACTTTTCTCCTACTTGCAAATATTTCTGTTAGATCATTAGTTTTCGTCACAATTGATCTACATCTAAAAGTACAAGGATTAAAAACTATCAGTCTTGACTCCTAGTTCTATTACGTACCACAGATCAGATCTGAAATTTTCTGTCATGTCCCTTACTCATAAAAAGGCTCTATTGGGAAAGGGAATAGCAATTCCTAGAAAAAGCAAAATAATAGAACTCCATTTATAAAAAAAGAAGGCCTACTAGGAGTAAAAACATAAATTAAAAAAAAAAAAAAAAAAAGAGAGAGAAAACAGTAGGTTCTCCTAGGAAATAGAATTCTCAAATTGCACGGATTTGTCATTTGCCAGTAATTGAGGATGGTGATTTTCAGACCATTCTCTGTAGAGCACTTCTGTGTAGTCTGAGGAGTTAGTTTTGTCAAAATTGTGCAGCAGTGATGAAAAATTGAAATAAGAGGTCATCTCACTATCCGAGGAAATTTCACTTGGGTCTGGCTTCAAGGAGAGTTGCCACCACTCCCTTATATTTCTTCGTCTTATGGGGTTCCTGCACAAGAAATGAAGTTAGTTTCTCTTTCTTTGATGTTTCTGTGCTGTAAAGATAGCTGATTTCAGTATGCTTTTGGAACTAAAATTGGAAGAGGGAGACAGAAGAGAGGGAGCTAAACAGCAGAATTGTCTGGAGTCGTACAATTTGTACATCTAATTAACATGTACCTCAAGAAATCTGGTGAGAATAAATATTAGTAAATGTAATAATCCTTACTTTTAGTGGGTAATGAGGTTTAGAATGAAAATATGATTTTAAATTCACCTTCCTCACAACAATAATTTAAACAGATTCAGCCTGTTGTTTAAGTTGTTCTTCTCCTTAATATTGTGGAAAGAATATTTTTCGTGTAACTACAGGATGTTGCATTGCAGGATCTGCTACCAGCCCATGCATGTAAATTACTGAGTAACAGCTGATGCACGAAGGAGAGAAGGGGAGGAGTCTTTGTTTTTAAGAAAAGATCTTCCACTTGACACTATACAAACAAATAAAAAAAAAAAAACTGAGTGCATAGCAGTAGTAAAATAAGATTGCTGTCTTAATACAATGACAATTCTCTTTCAAGTGAATTAAATCCAAAATTGTGACATTTCTTATAGAAAAGAAATAAATTGTTTTGCAGCTGTCTCCTAAATCTATGCAAGATACAGAAAATTATGGGAAAAAATTATGGCAGTGGGAGAGGACATGAAACCTCCATAAATAATATTAGGGAAGTATTTATTTTGTGAAAAAGCTTCAGAAATGAGAAGACTAGTGGGGAAATGATTAATGCAGAATGAATACATCAGCCCCAACTATCAAATGCTTCAATTAACTACTTCTATTAGGGTGCTTAATTTCATTCTGTATGTTACACTAGAGTTTCCTCACTAAACTTTCTCGTTTTGGCTACTCTGTATGCTATGAATTGTGTCATCTTATCTACGCATTTCTCTGTCATCTCTCTTTATTCTTCCATAGCAACGCTCATATTGGAAAAGAATCTTTAACTGTTGTTTATTTTGAAATTAGAGAAAGTTTCATGCTTCTGTACTTCATTTTTCGGAGTGGGTAAAAAAAATAGGCATTGCTGATGAGAGAATATATAATATATGTATTTTATAATGCTGAAGAAATAGGTTAAATCATAGGAAAACTAAGTAAAAAATTGAAACTCCCAAGCCTTAAAGGGCTGTTAATTTCTGTTGCTGAGGATGTAGTCATGCAATCTCACTACCAATAGTGATAATTTCAGTAATGAAAATAGTATTTGCTCTAACTAGTTTTCAAACTTTCCCCACCACTGTCTCAATAGCTTCCCATTAATGTTTGTCAAAACTAATGCAGCAGTTTTTAGCACAGTGAAACATTCACTTAAGTCAATATAAATTTTCTCTGTTTTGGAACAGCAACATTTTCCCTCAAGTGTTTTATTTGTCGTTACTTTACATTTAGACCAAAGGAACTGCTGTGAAATTAAAAAAAAAAAAAAAAAAAAGGCAAAACATGTAAGGCCTTATCTAAGATAAATTATGAGTTTCAACTACTGTCTGGAGGTGGTTTTGTTTTGTCATTATTATTCTAATCAGCTTCTCTGAAATCTAAAGACAAGAGTTGAAAGGTTAGGGAAACAATGAAAAGAAAATGCTTAAAGTCTACTGAAGCTTTTTCTGTTGAGGGAAATGCATGCGATCACAATCAGGAATTACAAAAAAGATGTTACAATAATGTTCAAGTAGCGCTAAAGGGAGGACGATTAGAGAAGATCACGCAAAGATTATGAAAATTGATGCCTGTTTACAGCACTAAACAGTTTTCTTCAACCGCTTGTTCTAATAATCCTACTGTGAAATCTAATGCAACGTTTCCCTTCATCTCCTTCCTCCTTCCATCCTGTCTCTCCACTGCAAACAAGGAATGCAGGTAGACACACTTCCAATCTTCCTTTCTTTCTTCTGTCTAGGTGATAGTGGTAGCCCTCTGGGACTCTTTGAAATGGCTGGCTAGCCGTTTTTACTAGTTTGCTGTTTTTGCTATTTTGCTGTTTACAATGATTAACAATGCTTTCAAGCCTACTGAGAGCTTAATTAGTTTTTCTTTGTCTCTCTTTTGGTGTGTCTCAAAGTCTCTCTATGTTGAAATATATGCTCTTTTACGTACTCCAAGAAGAAGAGAGAAGAACATTGTGAATGAGCTCATTTTGAACATTACCTTATGGTTTCAGCAACTCTGTTGGCTCTATACTTGGAGCAGTGGGAAATGTTTTGGCAGCTTGGCTGTGCGATTTTCTATGTGCTCATCAGTTTGATCCAAATGGGTAAACAGCTGGGATCTCACCATCTTGGAGACAATTGCTTACTGGAGTTAATTTCTCTGGCAGACATCATGCTGTAATCTTATTAAATGGTGCTTTGCTATTTTCCTTTCTTTCCTTTTTGCCTAATGAAAAGAATGTTTAAGTTCAACCAGAGGATCTTTATTACTTCCAGCAATTCATTTTATACTAAAAAGAAAATTATTGTGTTTGCAAATTTCCAGGGAAGATCTGATAAACAAAATTCCTTATGGGCATAGCTTAATGGGTTTGTCTCCTTTGAAAATAGATTTTTTTTTTCTTTGAAAACACTCTAACCATATCGCTAAAGTTTAGTATTTATATGCTGTAGAACCACAATTGTCTGATTGTCAAGTATTCTATTTACCTACAGAAAGGAATTTAGATTACCCTAATAGGAAACAAATTAAAACATTCAAGCACAGATACTTTTCAAGCACTTCAAATTCCTTAGGTCTTTGTTAGTAGAAGTATGAATCCTCCCCACCAAAAAAACATAATGTGATTGATATCGTATTATCAATTGAAGGGCGTGTACTTCACTGCCTAGACATAGCTCCAAAAATGAAAATGAAATTTAAAATATCAGATTTTTCTTAACATATATTTGATTTCAGTCATCTAATGATTTTACTTGATTTTTCCTTCCATTATTCCTATATTAACATTTTCCTCTTCTGATAAAGAACACTGAATACACTAAAAGTGTTAACAGTACTTATCAGATAAAAAAGAGCTGTTCCAGTTTTCTGGTTCTTTGCAGATAAAATTATACATTTCTCATTCTTAGTAGTGAAAAAAACTGATATGTTCACATACTTAAATAGTAGAACAAATTTTACTTTCAAAAGCAATAGATGTTAGTCTTCTGGATCACTGCTACTTATTTGAAGTCAGCTGGTCTGATTAGCTCAATATAACACACTATGACCTCTTTGAGTAATCTTCTTTGTAGGAAAACTGTTTACATTTATTGATAAATTCAAAAAAGCAAACAAAAAAGATTCCTTTCTATAATCGCTTTTGCGTGATCTAAGACCTTATTCCTAGTGTGATTAAATAATATTGTTATTATTTGGATAGTGAAAATATATTTAATATATCCTGAAAGGAAATGATCATAACTACAATCTGTTGCACTCCCCTGGGTAATGGAAACAAAGAATAAAGCCCTTGTGGCTGGTGGCGTACAGTGAGTAGAGAAGCATGTTAGAAAGTTAAAGGATTTTCATCTCATCTTCCTCCTGATTTTTAGTTTTATTCTCTGATAGACTTGAAATCATCTTAATGTGGTGATGGTGTCTTAAGACTGGAAAAGAAACAATATAGTAAACATGACCAGGATTGGACAAATAAACTAATAGCAGTTGTTATTGGGGTAGGGGGTTTCTATTTGCGATCATCTATTTCTTTTTCTTACCGTGCTTGGTATGTATCCATTAAAATAACCTCGCTATTTCTAGCTGTTATTCAGCTCTTCGCGTTACTCTATTTTAATTGGCTTAATTTAATCCCTCCCTCTTCCTTTGCATCTCCCTCATTCAGTGCTTTCACCAGCATTTGTAACAGTTTTAGTGAGTTTAGTTCAGGTAATTCAGATAGAATAACTTAGATGGTTCAGTCCCACTAATTAGTACTGGCTGCAATTAGTTTTCATCTCTTGTGAGATGTTGTTTGTTTGTTCTATTTTTCACCCTCTCAACTCTTTTCTACTTTAGATGATTTCTCAGATATCTAGGGTTTCACCTTAGTTTTGATACACTTGTGATTTATTGACTTGCAAACTTCATAGTACAGAATGGCAGTAATGCTGGACCAGAAAGCCTGTGTTGGCTTTGATTTCCTTGCTAGTCTTATTAAAGTAACGTGAAGCCCAGGGACTGATAAAAGTATTGAATGACGTCTGTGAGAATGAAAGTGTAGGTGCAGCAGTGAATCTACTGTGAGGATGCAATGACAAACTCTTGACTGAAAGTAAATGTGTATTGGAAGAGATCTTACATTTACTACTTTATGGTCCATGGAAGATGGAGGAAGACTTTGTCTAGACTCAGTATGAGCTGCTGCCATGTGCCGTGCTTTGGGTGACACATAAATCTCACACAATACATTAATTATTCCCTTATTTTCTACCATCTTCAAAGATAATTCCTCCTTTGAATTTTTATTGATCACTCTCCTTCAAAGTGATAACATTCAGTCAACCTTTAGGGGTCAAATGGTTCTCATTCCTGTATTATTCTCTTTATTCTCTTAAATCTTTTTAATTAAGTCACTCTTAGAGATAATCCTTGGACTTAATCCCTCTTGAAGTCTTTACTTCTACTTGTACGAAGATTGTTGGAAGAAATTCTTGTCCAGAAAAATATAAAGATTCCCTGTCAGACTCTGAAGGATAACTAATTAATCCCAGAAATAATGATAAAACACGTATACTTGAATAGTTTTTACCTCAATTACCAGTTTTAACTATGTCAAATGACCTTACTGTAACTGTTCATAAATTATCATCATTTTTATAAAGTAGAAGTATTGAGCTTCTCTATGCTCAAAGCATGTTAGAGTCCGTTAAATCTCTGAAGGATATATATACATATGTAGGTTGCTCTTAAAGTAATGCCTCCTATTTATTTCCGTGGAAACTACAATGGATACAAAAAACACAATAACACAAGTTGGAATACATTCTCAGCTATAAACCACTATTTTTCAACGTAGTCACCATCAGCTATGCATTTCCACCAGGGATGAACAAGAGCTTGCAAATCACGCTTGTAAAAATTTGTGCCAGTAGAGGTGACTCACTGTTTCACAGCTGCTTTTCTTCATATTCACTTTCATGTCAGACACCATTTAATCATTCTGCTTCTCTGCTGCCATCTGTTGCATAGCAGCAAAATGCAGCAGAATATTGGTGGGAGGGTTCATCCTCTACTGCCAGACCACCAATGTCTGCCTCTGACATTGTGGGCCAATGTAATAAAATAGGAGGCATTACTTCCAAAGCAACCATTGTATTAATCTTTTATAGAAAAATGAATGTGAGGAATGAGTAGTTTCTACAAATACACACATAAGCATCTACTTATATTTACAAGAATATATAGATAACATTTTGCTTGGGAAATTTTCCTGAAGAGTTGTAAAAACAATATTTTAGTATTAACTTGTACTGTTATTTAATAAATAAATGTGGAAGGCAGTCTATTTGTATGACTTTGCAATTCTGATAAAAGATCATAAACATCACTGACTTTGAAACTGGGAAGATGGATTAAATTGAAACATAGATTAAATGACTTTCTAATTTTATTTCAACTGGTTTTAAACCCTACACTGGTCAAATAGAGAACTAAACAAGCTTTTGCTGTGATCTAAGGAATTAGGTGTCAAACAACATATGCGTTAGAGCTTGGTAAATATCTTACTTCATCTAGTCCAAGGCATTTGACCTTCTGCTTCAGTTTCCTGTCTAGAGAGCATGATTGTCATCTTCTATTTGGTCTCTGAGACATATATAAAATATAAGACAACTAAAGATTTTCCAATGGTATAGGCAGAAATGATTTTTTGCCACTGAAAGTACATGGGATGAAACTTGTCTTTCCTTCCCGTAAGAGAAGGAGAGCTGGAGGTTTAAATGTGTTTCTTTTGATATTGTCTTCTGCTTCATATCCATCCATCAGCAGCAGTTGTTTCTAGGAGTTGCCTCTACAATAAATATTGAATGTGAAGGCAATAGACAATGCACAAAGATTATCTTGAAATGTGATAGTATTTTGTGCATAAAAAGGAAAGTATTCAATTTTAAAGCCTTGTTCATTCTAATTAACTAAAGCACTCAACAATCAGAGTGATAGAATAAAGCTGCACATTTCATTGTGAAGGTTGTTTTGCTAATTTGGGTTAAAATACGTTAAAGTAACAGTGGAAGAAAGAGGTAAATGGCTAATCAGAATATGAAACTAACAAAAATATGCTGATGTTCCTCAGACTACAATATTTGAAAATACGCAGATGTGTTGTCAGACTTGAAGCTGTATTGCACTTGTAGCTGTCATAGGCCCACTCAAATGAAACCTCTACAGGTCAATTCATTTAACACTTCTTTTTTTCTAGTCTATGAGAAAAACAGCACATCAATGTTTCCTAAAAATGAAGAATTTCAAGTCTGGGGCTTGCATGAATTATTAAATATTTCTAGTTATGGCATGTACGGCAGTCTAAACAAAGGCAGAGTTACAAATAAGATTTCTGAGGTTTCTCACTGCTAACAATCATGCACATTCTGCTATTACAGAGACTATATTTTTAATAGGATTTAGTCCAATATTTCTTTATCCAATGCATGATACCATTTTGCCATATAAATTTGTTTGAAAATATATATTGCTGTCATTAAGAAGGTAGAACCTATCCTAGAAATTGTATTAATGAAAAATGGTCTGGAAACAGCCTCCAAAAATCATCCAGTGCATCCATCTGCCGCAGAACAGAGGTAGCTTCTTGACATCATTAAGTTGTTCAATAGCACCTGTTGTTGGACCTCTCAAACAACTCCTAAATAGCTTTTTCTTCTTTCATTCTTTTTTCCTATCTTATTTGAATCTTCTATCTTGTTATTTAAATGCACATTTTCTTCACCTTTTGTCAGAGAGCATTGAAATCCATCTATTCCATTCTTCCTAATCATTTTGTAAAAAGAAGATGGTTAGGAGGAGAATGGAAAAATATAATGTTTTATCAAATAAATATGCATAGGAAGGAGCATTAAAAATGTGAAAAATAAATATGTTATGAAGGAGCAACAAGCTTACACATTAAAAGTTTTATATTCTTATTCAGATTGCACAAGTCTGTCTACGCTAATCTATATTTTTTGCTATTTATACTCTTATGATGTAGAAATGGCATGTTACTGCTGCAGTTATGTACTTAAATTGTTATAGTTGGTGCTTAAATATATGTATATAAATATAATCACTATATATATGTTTTGGGTGTAGCATTTTTTTTTGTTGTTGTTGCTGTTTCCTTTTTTTTCCCTAGTCATTTGCGATAACACTAGTGATTTTTAACATGTGATTAGTAAGTGCCAATAAAGTCTTTATCTGTAGTTATGTCACACTGGAAATAAATATCAATCTGTAATTTCTGTTTTAGAGTATGGACAGTAGATTAAACAGATACTTTATCTGTATGTAAATTACATTTGACTTTATGAATATAGCTCCTGTTGTAGCATATTATTAGCTGAAATGTGCTATTAAGTATGCAACATTTCTCAACATCAATTTAAGCAGAACTAAATGTGTCCTCTTAAATGTAGTAATTGTATCCTTGCATCATTTTATTTAAAATAATTCATTTTACAGACAATAATATGGTTTATCTTCTAATATAAATTCCTTAGGGCAAAGATAATGCATTATTCTCTATTTGGAAGACAGGCACATCATGGGAACTACTAGAAATTAAGGATAGCAATTGCATTCCTTAAGGGGAGAGAAAGAAGCTTAGTTTAAAATTTAGGAGAGATATAAATGAGTACTCTACACAGAATGAATTTCAACCCAAATGAAAAAAACCTTTGTCTATATCTTGAAAAATGCATGTTTCAAAAGAAAGTTGCAGGGTGTTTTATATACGTAATTTGCTCTGAAATTGTTGCCTCCTGTTTATTTTCATGGAAACTGTAACAGATACAAAGAGCATGATAACACTGTTTGATAGAGCATGTTCTCAGCTACAAAACATTATTTTTCAACATAGTCACCACTATTAGCTATGGCTTGGACAGGTACACTCTTTGCTGGGTGAAAAACTGGCTGGAGGACTGAGCCCAGAGAGTACCTGAAGGGAGGTTGTAGCAAGGTGAGAGTTGGTCTCTTCTCCTAGGTAAATGGTGATAGGACAAGAGGGAATAGCCTCAAATTTCTCAAGGGGAGGTTGAGGTTGGATACTAGGAAAAACTTCTCTGAAAGAGTGGTCAGGCAGTGGAATGGGCTGCCCGGGGAGATGGTGGATTCTCAGTCCCTAAAGGCTTTCAAGAAACATGTAGATGTGGCACTGAGGGACCTGGTTTAATGGGTAATCTTGGTGGCAGGTGGATGGTTGGTCTAGATGATCTTAGATGTCTTTTCCCACCTTAATAATTCTGTGATTCTATGATATTTGCCAGCAATGAATGAGAGTCTGCACGTGGTGCTTGTAAAAATCTTCACCAACAGAGTTGACCAACTGTCTCCACTGCTGAAACACGCCATCCACCACTTCACTGTGCTCACATCCACTATTTGGTCTTCATAAAAGTTCAGCAAGTGCCAATGAATGTCAATGGGTGTCATTTTTCTTCATGGAGGAATTCGATGACACACATTTGCTTCATCCTCACTTCTATGTCAGATGGCATTTTGTCAGATGCCATTTTGTCAGACTTCCTCTCTGCTGCCATCTGTCACGTGGCAACAAAATGTAGTGAAATATTGGTGGGAAAGTTCAACTTCTACTGCCATACCACCAACCTCCACCTTTGATGTCTTGGGTCAACATAACAAAGTAGGAGGCATTATTTTCAGAGCGACTCTTGTATTTATGAAGATAAACTGAATGTTGTTTTTGAGTGTGTTTATTATCAGATAAAAATGAAATGAAATTCTAGCAATACTATTATGGAATTGAGGGTAACTGATAGCTTTTTGAAAAATAAAATGCAGTAGTCAAATGTTTGGCTGATTGATGGGGGAGGGGAGACAAAGTTTGCAGAGAAACCTCTACAGCCTTTTAGAAATACTTTCATATAGGAAAAACTAATTAAGCAGGTCAGTTGGTCTGTCAAAGCTGACTCTCCATAAGCTGTACTGCACATTGATTGTCCTATGTTTCTGAAGTTCATCCATGTTAATGGATATATAATCAACATTTCAAACTGTTTGAAATTTGAAAAATGCAGCAGTTCAACAATCAGAAAAATGAAAGGGATAGTAAATGCCTTTCTTGTTCCCAGACTCTGCACGTTACAACTGAATGCAAATGACACTATTTTGAGTGAATGAATGTTAAAATTGGACACATTCATATCTTGCCTTTTCACCTAAATGTAATTCATTGACATCCATGGTGGTTGATTCCATAAGATATTATCAAGTCTGGCATAAAGCTTTTATCCAAATTCTTTTATTAGCAGTTGTGCTGTATGACCTAAACAAATTTAGAGAGAAAGTTGTTACTTGCTTAGTTCTAAAACTGCTTCATTATTAAATGACTTTTATACTTTTTAAGATTCCTTATAAGGCACGCCATCATTAACCGCTCTCAATAATAATAGCTGAGCTTTCTATTGCCTTTTCCTGCCTGAGGGCATGAAGCACATCTTCATGTCAGAAGATGCACTACTGGGTGTTCTAGGCATTTGTAAAAGGCTAGTTTGAAATTACTTTTGATATTTAAGAAAATGAGATCGTTGTTACCAAAAGCATGCAAGTTCTCTAGTAGAAAAACAAACAGATCTGCAGAATTGCCTGTCAAGGTCAGATGGGAAGCTCTACAAGCCAACAGCAGCATAGGTCATGACAGCTAAGACAAACGTAAGGTTCTTTTAGCTTTACTGGTTGTCTTTGGTAACAGTCAAAAAACAGTCATTTAGGCTTGGAATAAATTAAAGTCTGTGTTCGTAGACTGGATCAAATATTGGAAGAGGACCCATTGGACTGGGGGTCCAATGCTTCATATGCTATTGGGAATGATTCATTTCACTCATACTGAACTAATTGCAGGAATAAGGCCATTATTAAGTGCAGACATTTGCAAGATTAGATCCATCTTTTCTTTTCCTTTTTTTAATCCTGCTGTTCTTTCTTTTTCTTTCTTTTTTTTTTTAAAGAAAAAAGCTTTTTATAGCAGCATTGAATTTTTATTTTGCTTTTTAAATAATGTCTAAAGCAAAGGTAGAAAATTGTTCAGCTTGCTTAATGCTGGAAAAAGTTGTCTATACTGATAATATCAATCAATCCCAATATAAAGATTGGTTCTTACTCTTGAAAGGAAATAGCTAAAATGAAATATGGATGCTTACTTGGAACACAAATATTTTAGGGAACCTTTTGAATTTTAATGGAGGATCTATTTTTTAATTACATTTAAATATAATCACTTTTCTTAAGGTTGTATTTTCTGATAAGTTTGACAGTCATTGTAAGGGAAGATTTTTCCAAATCTTAAGTCCTTGAATACATTAAGAAAAAAAAAAAAAAAAAGGTTGGTTTTGTTATGAGAGGGAAAAAGAAAGTCATTTCAAGACTTTGACCTTTAGAGATCAGCTCATCTGAAAGAGTTCTGCACCGGCTGTGTTTTGAAACGTACACACAGAGAGAGATAGAGACCCGTGCACAAATTCAGTGGTACCCTCAGGGTGCTTCTATTTGTATTACAGGGCTTTTCTTTCACAGTTCACAGGGTAGAACTGCTCAGCTTCCCTTTGTGCTCTTCAAGCCACCTATAATAACAAAAATAGAGGTACCCTCAAGGCACCACATACAAAACATCTAGAAAAGCTAGAGATCCGTTAGGGTATGGAACATATAAAAAGTAGGCAAGAATTTGTTTTCCTCCATGATTAATATATAATAATTTAAAAAAACCCTGACTGTTTGTCAATTTATATTTCTGAAGTTGAGCTTGTCTTTTTCTAAACTTTGTGATTTCTTTTAATTTCAACAGATAAATGATTGGTTACAGCCTGGGAGATGTAGGTTGTTCTCTGGAAGATTTCTGTTCCTGTACACAGAAATTTTTTAGAGCAATTTACGTTTTTTTTAATAAGAAACCAGAGCTGTATCAATTAAGATTCATAGCTTGCATTCTATATCAGAGACACTCTTCACTAAATGTGATTGAATTAATACTCATGTTTATGGCTTTGATTGATTATTTTTTGTTGATTTTTTTGTTGTTTTGTTTTGTTTTTCCCAGAAGATATATTACTTTAAATAACAGCTTTTTGTTTTTTTCAAAAATTCTCCCTTTCTCTGAGCTACTTTCATGTTTCATATTAATAAAAAAGTAAGAAATAAATAAAAGAAAGGGTTTATTTTCAGTCATGTTGAGTTCTTTTTAACTCAGAATAAATTAACCTTGATATCTTTGATACAAAGTTTTCATGATAATGGAACAATTGTATCGTCAATAGTTTTAGTCTTTTATTTTCAGAAAATGCATGAAGAAGACGTTTTTCTACATTTGTTTCTGCAGTGCTGAATATTTTCTTAAGCTCCCTTCTGAAATGCAGGGGGTGTATTTCGTGCTTGTTGAGACTACAAGAGAGTCAACTGGACAATTTAAGTGCCCTTTTAGGGGCACTTCTCTTGTGTTTTGGATTTTTACTGTCACTTTTGAAGGCTGGTTATGATGTAGATATTTAATGAACTTGATTACTACTTCCGGTGGTCTTAATTTACATAACACATCCTACAGATGGCAGATGTTGCTAAATAGAGTGTCCAGCTGCAGTGAAGGGTTCAATTTCCTCTGATACCAAGGACGCTCTCAGGGTTTCTTGATAATATGGTTCTAGTTTCCCCTTTTCATTACTGAATACTTGATACAGTTGTTTCTTTCATACTCTATTCTGCTTTTGTGTTTTCACATTGCCGCTTTACCACTACTACATCATATATTTCATTTTGTGGTTTCCTTAAGGCATGCAGACTGTTGCTCTAGAAATAACAATTTCAATAAATCTATCCACTACATTGGATTTTTGTATTGTTTTGTTTTACCTCAAATACATATTTTCCTGTTTTTTTTTTTTTAATAAAAAGTATCTAATTTCTACATAAGTCATAACTCTGTAAAACATCTTTTTTTGCTACATTTTCCTAACATGTCAGTTACTTGCATCCCTGAAGTACTCTGACATTTTGGGTAAACAGCTGTTCTGACAGAGGCAAATATTTCTTTTGTTTCCTAAGGTCATTAAAAGCCTATGGAGAGAGAGTAGGAGAATAGAGACTAACGTGGGGATGGATGATACCACTCCTTTAATGTTTTTATTTGAGTAAGGTGTTGTAACATGGACCTGCCATGCTTTGTAAACTAATGGCCTGTCACAGAGAACGAACAGCAGGACTGATTAGAGTTGTGGTGGTCCCAGAAAGTTACCCCAAGTTCTTTGGCCAACAGTAGTGCTGTCCCTAGCCTCTCAACTCCTCTCTTGCTGGACTGTGGGGTCAGGTTGGTTAATTACTGTATACTGCAAGACTGACATACTAACTTGGGTTGTAGTGACAGCGTTTTCTATTGTCATCATTAATGCAGCTTACCATAGACCACATCATTACCATCTTTCACTTGACCACAAGCCTGTAGAAATCTGTAACTGTGAGGGGAGAAAACCAGTTCAAGCTAGTTCTGGAGGAGATTGGAAAACTGTCAGCAAGAGGAAAACTATTTGAAGAAAGACAAGTATTTGCTGTCAAGCATTGTTATTCTTTAAGAAGGTTGCTCTCAGATTCTTGTGATTTCTTGATAACTAAATAAAATCAGGGAGCCAAAATACATATTTAGCAACTCAGGGATTTTTCTGTTGTTTGATATTACCTCCAGACTCAAGCAGCAAAATGATGCACGTTTCCTTGCTTCCAACTGTTGACATAGCTGATATTGGTTACAAAAGCCTGAGGAAACTCCTTTAACTTAAACATGCTTTCCAAAGTGAAAAATTATAAGGTATTGGTTCCTCTCTACTTCTATTTTTGTTTCAGGATGAGAAACAAGGAAACAACACTTCTTAAAAAGTTGAAGGTCCTTATGCAGGATAGTTAAAAATTACTTATGAGCGCAGAGCCAAGCATAAATATGATTTTAAAATGTTTGAGTACTTCCCTATACCACATACTGAAATTAATAAAATCAATCTTCATAACAGGTATTATGTTACCCTTTATCAAGTCAAATTTTATTTGAAATATTCTGAGCAACTTTTTAAGGTTTAAAGCAGGATTCATATACTTTGCTGCTAATTAGAGAATAGAAATGGTATTTTATTAATTGGAACCCAAACTGTTCTTGTTTCTTACAAATGTTTACAGGTAATCTTTTGTAGATGTCACTGCACTGTGATCCAAAATATTACCAGTTTAGTATTTAATCCTTGGAGAAATGCTTATATGGACAATGATTAAGTAAAAAGTTTTGCAAAATATTTAATGACAATAAATATGAGTATTTACAAATTCCACACTAGGTTTGTTTTCTTTTGATTTACCATTCTTCAGGTGCACAAACAATACATTAGCCCATTAAAATTTTTTGTTTCATTTTTTGTGGAATATCCAGTCCCTGAAGAAATTCCTATGTTTCTGTCCCTGAGATTAAAAAATAGATTGAGCTTTTGGGTTTCTTTTGAATTTCTCCTGTATAATCTTAATTATTTGAGATTTTTAGCCAATATAAGAGTGTGTGACTGAGGAAGTAGATGGGAAAGGGCTCATGTATAAGAACGACTAGATTTGTCTGTTGACAGTAAAGAGCTCTAAGATATTTAGGCTTGGTACTAATTTTATGAAGAGAAAAGCAAGAAGTGCATTTATAAAATTTTTGATGTACAAAAAATTTCATTTTAGATTAAGATCCAGTTCACAGGTAGTAAGGGAGAAATTACAGAATCACAGAATTGTAGACACTGAAAGTGACCAAGCCCCCTGCTAAAGCAAGTTCCTTACAGTATGTTAAATAAGAAAGCATCCAGGAGGGTCATCTCTGGAGAAGGAGATTCCACAACCTCTATGGGTAGCTTGTTCCCCTAAATTAGCATTATTTCTGGTTGCTATGTTCTTGTTTGTTTGTTTTGTGTTGTAATTCTCTTTAGAGGCTCAATATTCCTAGCTCAAAAAGACAAACGTACCTCAAATTTCTAGTGTTTCTTCTGTGTGAGTAATCTTCTGTGAATCATTGAATAAGAAAGTGACTGCAGGTTGCCTCATTTTTTGGGTATTCAACATTGATTTATTAATGTATGGTTGAGCTGGCTAATTAGGATCTTTGTCTTTCACATCTACCAAAACACTGAACTTTGACTAGAATCAGTTTTTTGTCTTAATTTTTGTTTGATTTTATTGTTTTTTTTGTTGGTGATTTCCTTCTTCATTTTTATTCTGAGTCTGTTCACAGAAATACATAGTTCTGCTTTTCAGAGGCAGAATACTGAACTATATTAAGAGAAGTAGAGAAAAATTAAAATATATCAATCTTGTTAGCATTGCAGACAATATTGATTTGAATACTGAAGGCTCTGTGGCAATCACTTTGTATAAACTGTATTGTTTCAAATCTAAGCAAAACTTCTGAAAGAAAAGCAGACCTTGTGTTCTGTCATTTAGATCATGCTTCAAAATGCTTCAAAAGTTGTTATTAAGAGATTATCCAAGATTTCTGAAAACTTCATTTTCCCTCTATGCATCCTACAAGGATTTTATTCCCTTTCTCTACTGCTCGTTCATCACTTCATTGCCTGCTTTACCTACAGTGCCTGTAGTTTAGCAGCATCAGAAACAAATATAAGTAGCCTGACAACCCTGGCAAAATATCGTTAAAATATCTTTAAGGAGCTTGTAGGTCCTTTTATATTTTTTTCCCTTTTCTTTTACTATTTAGCCTAAGATATTTACAGGCTTCATGATTTTGCTGAGTTTCACTGGGACAGAATATTTCTGCTGGAAAGCCCCTATTTTATATACCTTTGTTGTTGCTTTTTTTTTGGTTTGTCTGTCTGTTTGTTTTTTGTTTTCTGAGTTTACAGGTTACAATATTTTCCAGTCTAAAATCTGAAAGGAAAAAATATTGGCATGGCTCAGAATTGGAAGACTATCTACTAACTTAATGGAACACCATTCATTTAGCCAACACTTTTTGCTTGGCTTGTGCCACATTTTCAGATGTTCTTTTCTATATGCTTGTTCATATTGTCCTTTCTATGTCTTCAAGCAATTAGTTTTTGTTTGCATGCATCATTTCACTGCTTTGCTCCCAGAATGCAGTCCATGCTTCCTGGCTGTCCTATGATTTTATTTCCTTCAACTTTCTATTTGGGCTGTTTTATTTTCTTCAGGCTTCTATTTGAATTCTCTATCTGCAGGGATTCTGTTTGTTCTCTTTTGTCAGTTTTAGTTCCTGGCACGTTGTGCTGCTTATTAATGGAAGAAGGCACAATGCAGATGTATTTTTTTAGTTTTCTAAAATTTCTGTTTCTATTTGTTGTCTATTATTGTCTATTATTGTCATTTATTCATGTGACTATTTTGGTTCTCCATTCCCAAATACTCTGTGTGAACAAATTAGTAATTCAGAAGGAATTTCTGAGAGAAAACAGTCAGTTAAAGGAGACTTTACATGAGAAATTATTAAATTCTGGATTTCATTTATAAATATATATATAATAGGTTTTCCTAATTGTTGATTGCTGGTTTTTTTGTTGGTTTTTTTGTTTTTTGGTTTTTTGATTTGTTCAGGGTGGATCTTGACATTTGTTTATAATATTGGAGATTAATTTCCTCACATGATATGACCAGATAATCATGTTATAATCATAGGCAAAACTCTTAAAAGTATAATTAGAGAAGAAACAAAAATATTAGAGCTTATTAAAAATGAATTGTTTTCTTTCAGTATCTATTTTCAGTTATTATTTAAGTAGTCTTTCACTAATTTCTTTAAAATCTTTATCACAATTGAATCAAATTACACTCTGTTCATGTGTCTGATTTTAACTAACGCTACTCAACAAAATGTTTTAATAACAACATGTATTTTTTTGTAGATTTAAGATAGACATTTATGAATTTAACTAAACAATATACACTGTAATGTATTATATTTCCAAAGAATCATTTTAGAAATGATAATGTAAAAATTAACTGTTTTTCTTCTCCCCTCACTTAAGATAGTTTTATATACATTAAAAAATTATTCCCTTTCACTATTCATACATGTAAATAATGGAAATATAAAAATGTTGTCTTGCATTTAGATATTAAAGGCATTTGACATAGGAAATATTAGCCCCAGCTGGGCTAATCTGTTGATTTTTGTAGGGTTATCTTGTACATGTGTACGTTAACATTGACACAATTTAAGTTTGATTCTTTAATTGTAAACTTTTACATTCATCATATCTCCCTTAAACAGCAGCTTGAACTAAGAAATATTTTTGCAGGACAAATAGACACAAAAAGATCAAAGAATTGAATGTAAGGGGACAACAGGACATTCTAGTATTCTAGTACTGGGCTGTAGGATATATATATATATATATATATAAGTAGAAACCTAATAACCTAATCTTCAAATGCAATAAAATTTTCCAGGTTTGCTTCCCAGTATCTGAACTTTCTTTTTGTCATTGGGGAAGCTAACCTAACTTATAGAAGATAATGTGCTACTTAGAGCATTTGAGGATTAGGGAAGAATGCCTTTCATTATTTAGAACAATGTACTTTTTCTGGTCATTTATTCTCAGGGCAGGGAATTGACTTTGAGTATCTGAACATAGACTATCGATCAATAGCTCATCTTTGCCCTGTACTTGATCTTCTGTTCCCATCAATATTACATAGCTGTAATTCCTTTCCTCTCTCTAGTTTCTCACAAGCTGCAGCAGTGGACAAGACAGAGGGATCAACACCATTAGCTTTACAATTAAGATAATAGAATAATCAGTGTAAATTAAATGGTCACTTCCTGGCACAACTACAACAGTGGCAAAATCTTTTTCTTTTTCCCCTCCATTCTAACCTAAGCAAATATTGATAATTCAAGCACTCTGATATGTAATCATGTAGAAGTTAGAAGTGACATTGGAAAACCCATGCAAATTAGCACTACATATGCTGTAAAAGGAGTTAGGACGTATTCCTTCACTTCTGCTTGTGATTCTTGCACTGATGCTCAATTTTGATTATTGAAAAGTTTGTCTTAAATATATCTCTTATTTTGAAAATGAGAATTAATCTTTAATCTTGTATTCAAGTACTCTCTTACAGAGGTTATTACTGAGATTAATAATTTCTTAATATTATCTGAGTTGTTTTTCTTAAGCCATGTTATTAAGCATCTCTAAACATTATGTATGATAAAAATGCAGTGACCATGTTCTCATTGTTAAGATTTTAGAAGGGCAAGGTTGTTTGTAATAAGTGTTTGAATTTGCGAAGCATTCCTTCACATATGTAGAATATACTGAACTTTAGGACAATTTATTAGATAAAACTAGAATTATTTAGTTTTTATTTTATGGAAAAATAAAGGAATAAGAGCTGCAGGGTGTTTACTGGAATTCTGTGTATATATTCCGTGTTGTATTGAGCGTGAATCTGTTACCTGAAATGGCCTTTAAAAATCTGAGACATGGAGACAGAGTATATGTTTATGGCATATAGAGGTGTATTTTGGAGATCTGAAAATTGCACTGGATGGATATCAGCTCCTCATTTGTTCACTCATGTGAGCAATTCCATTTTCTGAGAATGTGGAGGAATCCTGAGTTTGGTTCCTTCATAAACAGCCAAGGATATACGTCTGCTTTAGTATTTGTGCTTTCACTAAGACCCTTAAAATACAATGCAAAAACGACAGGAAATTTGAAGTAAATGAAGAAAAACATAACAGTCATGGAGACTAAGACAGAAAATACTTTCAGTGGTGTGAGCATAATCAATGTGCTGCGATAGTAAAATCTTATCTACCTCGATGTTGAGATTTCTAGTGTACAACCACTACTAGAATAGCATCATTACACGTTTGCTGTGTGCATAATGGCATACTGTCTGTACATATTAACCTGAAAGAGCTCTGGTGTAGTTTTTTTTTGACTTATTCTTACAGTGTCTAGATTACGGTACAACTGAAGAGTGACAAATAACTACTCGGATTTGTTAGAACAATCTCTTCAATCACTTACATGTTATTGGAAATACTATTTTCCTTCTTGTGGCATAAAATCCACTGTTCAGTCTACATGCTTTATAGAAGAGAGGAACAACTCTTATTCAAGCATCTGATTCACCTGAAGGGAAGTGTCTATAATATCACTGCCAACCACAAGCCAATGCTTGGTTCTTCCAGTACCAACAACTCTTTTGCTCTAAAATCAAGAGGGTATCTTTCATTCTTTGGCATGCTACTCCCCTGGAAAAATCAGCAAGAATGTCAGATCAATAGCTGGAAGGTTTTACAGTCTGCAGTTAGAGCTCATGTGTAGTTAGTCCATATTCATGTCTAATCTCATAGTATTATCCACAGATGAAGACAGCCACAGTCATTTAGCCTAATCATTCATCTTTCAGGGTGAAAATGATGTGAGACGCACTTTAATGCATTGTCTGACAAAAAAAGACTTCTATATTTCCCTCTGGCTTTCCGTATTCATTGACTGGTGACTAATTCTAGATTTTCAATAAAGTTAGTAATGACGTTTTCTTCATAGCAAATTCATTAAAAACATATCAAGCATATGTTCATAGAGTGTTAATATATTTCCATGCTATAGTATAATATGGAAAGACTTTATTATTAGTGTGATGGTAACAAATGAGTTTTTATAGACTAGCTTGCTAAGCTGAAGCACCGTAGCGGCCTTTGTGCTTGACAGCTTGGGAACTATAGAAGTTTTAACATACGTAGAGGTTCATTTGCATATCTTCAGTGCATCATTGCACGTTTTATTCTGATATCTATATTTTTTATTAGAAAATAATGAATATAGTAATAGAGTTCCTTTTCAAAAAATATTTGAGACACTCATTATGCATGAAAAAAAATGTTTGAGAAACTTTAACATATAAAGAGGAAAATTATTTAGGTAAATGTAAAATTGAATATCAGCGATTCCTCCTCTTATCAGAGATTTTACTCTATCCTTCCACTCTTGCAGCTTAATCTCCATTCATTCTTCATACAGGAATCAAAAATAATTGTTTCTTCAGAAAACATGTTGACTTATATCGCCTTTTATCTTCTGGCTTTTTTTCTTTTTTTATTTTTCTTTTAAAGTAGGGAGGACTTATAGAGTTAGACATCACTTTCTTGCACTGTTTATTCACTAGAAACAAAAATGAAATATTAGAAAAGGAGGGAGGGGTCCATATGTGTGTGTTTTGGGTTTTCTTGAAGGGTGGTGGTGGTGGTTTACAAAAACTGTGGAAAAAAGAAGTAGCTTCTAATACGGAACAGTCTGTTCGGCTTGTTGAAAAAGGGGAAAGTGTAGACTTGAAATGTAATACATCTTCTGTGAATGTTATATCATTCAGGTTTTTCACCAAGATGCATGTTTTTCCTAGTATGCACAAAGTACATAGATGCTTCTATAAAAAAACTTTTACCAGCTTGCTAACGAAACCTACATGAGGAGCTATATGTTATGCTTATAGCTGAATGCTTAGCCTGAATGGTCAGAGTATACATATAGCCTGATTTATTTGACTTTGGAGAAATTAACATATATATAATACTATTGAGATATTACGGGTAACTGTTACTCTACACCTCTTTGAAGATGGAAAATTGGATATAATACTTCCACTATGGTGTTGTAAAGGACAAACAGCAGGACATGACAGGTATGTCTTATCATAAAATATTTCCTATTTGGAACAGCACGTAAACTGTAGTTATCAATTTGGATTATTAAATACTGTATCATAAATTATTTTAAACTGACATTCCAGATATTTAAGATTGGTGAAGCAGGAAAATAATATGTTTCATAGACAACATGTTTCAGTGTTGATATTCATCAACAGTAATCTGAAGGGGCAGCTAATGAGTGCTTCCTATTAATGGTTCTGTGATTATGAGACAAATCACCTAATGGTCATTCCTGCAAATGTTTTGGTCTGTATTTAACATAGATCTTTCCCTACAGGTCTTCCATCTGTATTTTGAGAGTTTATTTTTTTTTATCACCTTTTACCAGACGGTGAATGAACGAAGATTATAATTTTACTAGTTTCTATCCACTTCCCCTTTCTTTCCATCTCCCTCTGGGAGAATTTGTTTGAAGTTGCAGTAGCAATTTAAAGAACTACTGTCAGAAATCTTAAGAAGAAATCTTAACTACTTTCTCTAGGAATCCGTTACTTTTTTTCTGAATGCATCAGAAAAAGTATTACACGAAACAGGCATCTTTTTATAGTTTCAGTTTTTCCTTTTTCTTTGTATTCTTACTCATACGAAGTTTTCTGGTTTTCATTTTCCCAATACTTCCATACCAGTGTGATAGTAGGAAAATAGATAGGAAACACTGACGTGTCTGAGGCTTCAGTAGAATTATGTAGAACAATATTTGTTGGTTTTTTTTGTTGTTTGTTTGTTTGTTTTGCAGGGAACTGAAGAGGGGAATAGAATACAAAGTCTGTAGTTAAACTTCTAGATCAGATGACAGTATTAGAACTAGTAATTCTCCACGATAGAAAATATTGGTTTTAGTTCCTTGTTTGAATAAAGAAAGTAAAAAGAGAGGCTGAATATTCTGATAGTGAATTAAGTTTTCATCTATGTAAAGTAGGTATTTTACTACCCATAAAAGGAGAATATTTGGTATTAAAGTTCAGATAGTAATATGTCTGACCTATAAGAGTATGTTAACAATCTCTTTGGGTTATTTCTTTGCAACAATAAACAAGGAACAAGCAAAAAAAAGACAACTGTGGAGGTGAGGGGGGAGGAAAGATTCTAGAGTCCTTTAAGTAGCCCTGTATTGCTCTCACCGTTAGAATTAAAATAGTTTGTCACATAGGCTTGAATTCTTACACACATATGAATTAATGGCAAAACAAAAACAGTAATAGTTCATAAAATCATTTACACAGACACATCTAGCTTCAATTTAAGTATTTATTTTATTAAATTGTAATGAAAATAAATGATCCAAATAAAATCAGTATGTTTGAGGACTGATGGGTCATGCTGCATGATGGATTTTACTTAATCCAGTCCTTAGCTGATACTCAATATACTTAAGTTGTATTTCTAGCTTTACTGTAAATTGTTTGCATCACTAATTTGTTTCTAAGAGATTTTTGCCAATCAAGTTAAATACTTTCTGCAGACTGCTTATGTTCTTGTCAAAGTATATGTGTTATACTAAACACCCACATCCTGTTCTAATTTAATTTTAGTTTTCATTGTTGTTTTTTAAATCTTCCTCTCACAAAGTGCTCGGGACTTCTTATTGATGGACATTCATGAAACTGAACACAATGTTTATATTTAAAATATATTCACTGAATCAGTGTAGCTCTAGATAAGTGCCTAAAAAAAAAATCTCATGTTCTGAGTGGGAGTTCTCACTCACTTCTTTCAGAAATTTCTGTTTTATACCATTAGCTCTGCCACTCTAACAAGGCGAAGCGCATGACAAAGCCAACAATACCATTTATATCTTCTTGAGCCCCACTTTGTAAATACATCCTTCCAATACTGGTTTCCAGATACCAAGAAAACATCAAGTAAGCAGTGGAATTTACACAGTTCATAAGACCACATGAGAATTTTTGTCAGAATACTTGTGTATGAAAATTAGTGTAAGGAAGATTCTTTTTTCTTAGTAGATAATACCTTCATGTTAGTCTGAATATCATGTTACTGCATGGTAATAGCCATTATCCTACATAAACATTATTTTGGTATAATAAGAGCATTGCTAATGCTTGAAGTATACATCCTACATCTTCTTATTCAGGAGAACATTAAAAGATTTTATTTTTAACAAGCAGCATTTTTCCCTTGGGATCATCAGTATTGAAAGCAAGCTAGCTCAGCTAATTTGTCCACAGCAATAGTTTAAGACCAACACACTATATTAATGCAAAATAGCAACATTAAGAGAATTATAATTTTCAGGCAGCTTTTCATACTGTTCAGAATGCAAAATGTGCAATTGATGGAAGGAATGATGGGTTTTTTGGCTGTGAAGTACATAATATAAAGTGAAGGTGTTGACCCACTCTGTTTCTTATTTAAATTCTCCTTAGTCAAGCAAAATTCTGCTTTGAAATTAGTCACTTAACTTTCACTGAAGTTTTGATAAAATAACTTCTGAACTTATTCCCAGTGCTGAATTCTCTCATTTTTTTCTTTCACTTTTTAAAAGGAACTTCATGTGTATTTTACCATGAATGATAGCATATATGTGATTTCATGTTTACCGTAATTCTGCAACAACAGCTTCCACGATGTAATTTTCCATTCATTCTTTTGGCTGCTGAAGAAGCTTTAATGAACTTGCAAATGTCTATTTTGTGGCAATTTCAACTACCAGCTTGTACTCTGAGACTCTTCCTCAGTAAGTTTCCCTGACTCTACGTTTCTTGAAGAACTATCAATGATTTGAGAGTAGTCTGTAATGTAAATAAGGAGTTAATTTTCCCTCTTTCTCTAGGCATAACTTGCAGTGGCTTCAAGAGGAGCTACATCTCAGTAAATGGAAACAGGATTGCACCCTAGAGGCACAAATTCCCTTTTTGGCTGTTTATATCACCTACAATCGTGATTCTGGAAGCACTATACTAACAGAGTTGTCCAAATTGTCTTCTTTATTTTTTGAGTGGATGTGGCATTGCTCTTATGTTCTGGAGTTTTTGTTAGTTTGTTTGTCTGTTTATTTTTTTAAACCCTAGCTCTTTTAGTCCTTGGCTCTCCTGGACCTTCATTAGTTCATAACAGCTAAAACCTCTCCTTGCATTTTTGACATTATTCACCTTAAATTGAAATTAAAATATATGAGATAAAAGGATAAAAGTTTTTCAATGTCTTTCTCTGTAAGCTCTTCTGAAGAATTTGACAAAGGTTTCCTTCATTTACTGTACTCTCAGTAGTGGGAATGTACGTATCAAATTGGCCTATCTTCGTTATCTACCTAAAATGGTTGTCTTAAATGTTTGTCGTTTTGACTTTTGCTTGCAAGTCATTTGCTTTTAATGTTGTTAGTGTAGTTTGGTTAGTTGTTTTTAGAAGGGAATTCTGGAGACCACCTACCAATTGCAAAATCCTTCAGCTTGTTATACTTGTTGAGACATAATGGAGAATTCCTTCAAGAAATCAGTTAAGTGCAGATGGTTTGGTCTTAAGCAGTTCTCCATAACCAAACTCGTTTTATATTTTGAGCTATAGTCTGAGCCTGTGTTTATCTTCTGTATCACTTCATAGAGAATAGAGGTTGGTATTGCCCCAAAACAATGTGAAATTTTGGTCCTACAAGGTCATGTTACCAGGTTTGCAAAAGAGACAACAACTTTTACTCCACTTTCATAGTCCGCTCTTTAAGTAACTGTGACTAGTGTTCATAGTATAGGAGCTGATACCTTACCTTTAAAATAGTAAAATCTCTGACAGAAACCAAATTTATTCATCTGGGTTTTGTACTTATGTGAGATTTATATATCAGGAAATATAATAATTATTTCCATTACCTGCTTTTTCCGCTGTACTAAACCTGATGAGGAGTATTCTTTACCTCTAGTACTTCTCTATCAATATGAGAAATTTTAGTACATTAGAGACCGTTGCAAAATGTCCTTTCAGTTTTCTAACTTTGATTTTTAAAGATGTTGAAATTCAGATATTTTAGAATTAATGAACAATGACAAAAGTATCATTCCTATGAATTTAAAGTGTTTGGAGATGTATAATTTTCTCATTGAGTTTATATCGTTCTTCAGTTAAATTTCCTTTTGTCAGTCAGGGTCTGTTGATATGTGTTTTGCCTCCAAGTCATAATTCTCATGTCTCTTGTGATTCTTTTAGTTATTTTGTATAGCTTCAGAGTGACAGATTTAAGCCTTTTTACAATTATTGAAATTGAAATATATCTCGATTCTAGTCTGTCATGTTTTAGAGGAATCTGCGATAGAAATAAAGCATTGCATCTAGTAGGAAAAATTCTTGAGAGAGTTCTATTTTAAATATAGAGTTTGATAAGCTTTTTTTAACCATCTGCTACAGACAGATCTTTGGACTGCATAGATAACTTTTTCAATAAACATTTTTGAGGGGTAAAATATGTTTTACTGCTTTTATTTTAGAAAAAGAATGAATTCTTAATTTTTTTTTTTTTGGGTGTTCTTTCTTTCTCATGTTTCTATGCAAAGTAAATAGTAAGCTTTTAGAGCTGTCCTAAGTTAGGTCTTATAAGTTCTGTTTATTTTGTAGCTTTTCTAGTTGTATTATATGGCTTAGAATTTATAGGGAACTTTAATTCACTGGGTGATTTCTTGAGCAAAATTGGGTTATTTATGTATTTATTTTCCATGTTTCATGCTTTCAAGAAGAGGCATTGGGCACAAAATGAAACAAAAGAGGTTCCATCTAATTATCAAGAAATTCTTTTTCACTGTGGTGATAATGGAGCACTGGCACAGGTTACTCAGAGATGTTGTAGAGTCTCCTCTGGAGATTTTCAAAAGCTGCCTGGATATGGGTCTGGCTCTGAGTAGCTCTGCTTGAACAGAGGTTGGAGAAAAAGGGCCCAGAGGTCTCTTCTAATGTCACCTGTTCTGTGATTTTGTTACTCGTGTGAATAAGTAGCAATGATTTGTTTTGAAAGTCACTGTAAAGGTGATGAATCAGAGTTGTGGCTAATAATGAAGTAGGGATGATAGAAATTGGTGTTAAAAGAGTTTTGTGAAAACTTGAGAACATTGTTTTGAGGATTATTGCATATTTTCAGTTTTGCTAGTTTAAAATAACTGACTTTAAGGCTCATGAAATAAAAGAACCCCTTACCCTCTCCACACATATCTAAAGGCTTACTTGCAGCTTTGTTTATGAATGCTTGTTATATATATATTATATATATATAAATGTTTATTTATGAAGCTGCAGATGTTCTTAGGCAAAAAGATATCTATAAAATCATACTAATAGACAATCAAAATAAGCCATGCTTTTTTCAGTGGTGCATTTCATAAAAAATCCTCTGGCTTTTTTAAGATTCTTAGCAGACTTCTTCAGAGTTTCTAAAGAAACAGACAGGGTTACTCTGCTATAAACAGCAGTCACATTTTGCACTTGAAGACTGTATCCAGAAACTTATGTATACATTTAATTAATTAACATTTATTATTTATAATTATTATTTTATAAATCCTGATACAAAGAAATTAATAATTTAGCTTATTTGCTCAAGGCATGTGGTTCTCTTTGAATAGGATATAAGATATTAGCAAGTTAATATCTCCCTACCATAGTAGAAAGTGAAGGAAAATTAATGAAGATAATAGGCTTTACTCAGATCATTCCATTATTGTCATGGCTTTACCTGCCCTGTGTTATGACTGCCTTATTGTCTGCAGTGGCATAATTATCTTAGCTCTGCCTGAATTGCTTTAGAAAACAGCTAAAAGGCATCAAATTGTATAGATTAAGTATTTTTCATCTTGTTGCTTTCATTAACTGCTTGCATGTGTTTTTTCTTGTGGCTTCCCTGGTAATTTTTTGAAATGTGTGCGAGCTGGAGGTGGAAGTTTGAGTTTATTTTTCACCATCTAATAGAAAATGAAGATATTTAAGAGGGAAAAAAAGGACATTGCTTATGGAGATTTTTTCTGTTGCTGGAAATCCATTGTGGGAATTGAATAAGATTTTGAAACAGAAAATTTTCTACTAATTCTATGGGGTGGGTTATTAAACCTTTTTTGCTGTTGTTTTTGTAATACCAAAATGCAGAAATATCAACATATCTACTACATTTTTCCATTACATTTTACTACATTTTACATTTTAAGAGACATAAAATGCTCTCTTAACACTTGATTCACTGCTTGCTGGTAGCGGCCAGGGCTTAGCTGGAGCTGCCAGCCAGTGCATGTTTTTGTATTCTGTTTGCTAGGCATATTTGCTTTCCCTTCAGCTCTTCTTCTCTTTATGGCATGCCAGAGTTTCTAAATTCCATCATATCCTTATGCTTGCTTTCAGTTTTCATTTTTTGTCATGCCAAATTTTTTGCCAAATGTTCTGTTTCTGGTCTGGATGTGTTTGCAGCAAGCTCTCTCCAAGTGTGTGTATTTCATATTTGAACAGCTCATCAATGGTCATATCAAATTCTCTTGCTGAAAATGTGTTTTCCTCCTCAAAGAGATCTTTGCAGCTTGATGTTGACAGCTTTTGTCTTCCCCTGAGGCAATGTTCTTTAGGGTCTCTGGGTAGTCTGTCAGCTGCTTTTGTAGAAATGAAGAGGAAAACAACTATGCTAATTACTTCAAATATGGCTTGCATGTAAAATTTGTTACAAGTGGTGAAAGCACTATGTTGACTCTTTTTTCTGGACATAAGCATTTAGAATATATGTGTGTCTGTCTTGCACGTATCTAATTTCTTTTGTAAAAATGATTTTATGTAGTAGTACTTACTTAGTAGTATTACTAAAGCTTACACTCTATGTTGATCTGAAATACTTCTTTAAGCAGCCCGAAAATGGAAGCTCTTCTTCCTTTCCCTTATTCTGCAACCCCTATCAAGTAATTGATGAAAGCGAGCATGGGAGTAGGGAAGTATCCTTAGCACACTGACAGGCCTCCATCGCTTTGTATTCACAGGAAAGCTCTGTGACACAACAGGGTAGGACCTCGGAAATGTAAACAGAATTTGGCTTCTTCATGACATTGGAGGGATTATGTGTGGCAGGTGCCAATGCAGCAGTCTTGTGGAGACCACTCAGGAGTAATGGGCTGAAAAATCCAAGGTCACCAGTGCAGCATCTTCCTGGTACATACTACTGATGTTTCATAAATTAGTGGCTCTGACTATTTAAAGCGCAATAATAATAAAAATGTCTGGGACTGGGGTGGGCATAACAGCATGATGCTCCGTTCTGCAGAGCCTCAGTTTGTTTCCAGGTAAGATTGATTTTACTTCTCTTTTTAAACATAGATGCTCATCTGGTCTCTCCTTTGACAGCTGGGCATTCTTACACATGGCAACAGTTACCCTTTCCAGAAGTTATGTGGGCTTTGGTACCTGGAAATAGGAAATCCAGCCCAGAACCTGTTAGACTGTTTGGAGCACTATCGATTTTCTGTCCACCCACTAACTTCAGAAGAATTTACATTTTATGAACAGAGGTTGAAAATGATTGTCAAGTTATAAGTGCAAGAAGCAGTTCTCAGTGAAAGGTTGAGTTCAGAATCTCAAAACATTTTTTTTTTCCAACTGAAACTTTTCGTTCCATTCGAGTGCTGCAAGCTTCTTAGTGTTAGCTCGCTCCCACAATTGTGTAGGCTGAAATGTCACCATGTAGTCTGATGTGTTACTGTGTTTCTAAAGAATGATGGAAGGTATCAGACCAAAAGGGTTGGGGAGGAGGAACAGTTTTGTTGAAGAGCAGCACTTTTTCTATTTGAAGAGCTAATTATAAAACACTTTCCAAACTTTGCTTAACTCTAATGGCAGAGATTTGCAAATTCTAGGAGCAGATTATATAAACCATTACCCTATCCATTCAAATAGTCTGGAATACTTTTTTTTTTTTTTTAATTCCATAGCCTGAACAGTTTTCTGTTTATAGGAAGTTTATAGGAAGACTGGGAACACTGTAGGGGAAGATGGAGAATTAAATAAATAAATAAAAAGAAGGATAACTTCTACAGTAGAGCTGTCAAAAAAGCAGTTTCTAGTTTGTACATGTGGGCATTTGAGTGGCAACAAGGCTTCATGTCTTGTTTCTGAGAAATCACACATCTGAATTCTCTGACAAATAAGAACTTTCTGTCCTTTTGGATTTTTAGTTGAAACTGATGTTCTTGTCAGCATTTCAGATGAAACCAGTAATGAAACTGCCAGCACTGTCAGCTCCATTGGGCTAGCTGTAAGTTTCCCTTAAGGTCTCAAGATTTCCTGGACAGGCCTGCTAGCAGACTCCCTGGGGCTATTGCTTTTCAGCTTCAAGAGACCTTGGCTCTGGGACAGACTAATAAATTATGTCTGACTTAGGCCAAAAGCTGCAATTGCCTCTGGCCCCTAGGCAGATATACATTAGGAATTCAGATAAGAAATTCATCAAAATCAATGGGGCCCAGAGTATGCTTAAAACATTATGTCTATGGACTAGCTCTTCAGAATATTTCAAAGCAACTTGGTTTCATACAAAGTTACTAGTTCTGTCTTTAAAACTATATCAAGCAGATCAGGTGTAGCTACTAGAGCTGGACTGCATAGCAGAATCAGTGCAGTATCTGTGTGGAGAGTTAAAGAGAAGGTAAGATGTTCATACCTATCAAACGTGTTTATGCCTTTCAAATCAGATCAAGTCAGATGGCTGGATATCTAAAGCAAACAGACACTGACTACATTTTGAAGCTTATGCAATTGAAACATACAGTTGCTATGTTCCAGATATCCCTTTGACTTGACTTTCAATCATCTACTATGACTCCACATCTACCTTTGTGTCTTTTCCTGTTCTCACTTGAATCTATATACTCAGAAGATGAGACAAAGTTGAACATAAACCATCTTTCTGGATCAAAGGACTCAATTCTATGTTAAGCTTCATCCTCCCTCTTTACTGCACAGTGTACCAGCCTTTTCATTCCCTATTTTTAACTGTAGTCCATCCATATCTTTTACCTCAACATTCATCCCGCAGTCTTCATCATCTGTTATCCTACTTTTTCAGGATTTGCTTGTTTGTACGTGTAGGCTTCTGGAAACAAAGTTTCGCTACATTTTCCCACTGTCCCTTGTCCAAAATAGATCAGCAACTCCTCTAGAAGTTAGTACATAGTTCTTGAGGAAGTCCAGAGTACTTCTACTATTGACTTCTGAGGCATGGCATGCAGTACACTTGTGCTGCTTCTATATTGACTTGGCTGAAGATGCCATTCAGTATAATCATGTAAATTTAAAATATGAAAGGAAGAGTTTTATTTCTTTAGCAGAAAACCAGAAGAGCTGAGACAGCTCATTTGGCAAGGCAGCATTCCATTGAGCTGAAGGTAATTTTCAGGGACTGCATCTTTGGTAAGTATTCCTGTAGCAGTGTGGTAGTGATTCTAATGTGCAGCGCAGCATTTTAATAGCCAATTGAGATGGTTATTAAGATATAGCCTTATACATTAACATCACTGCTGCACAGAGAAAGGCTGGTGACTACTCTTCAGATGATGATGCTCTCTGCATTCTGCTTCATAGCAATGCTTTTCTTAGTAGCTCCTCTGATCTCCTGCAATGGAAATAAAAATCATTATCTTGTTAATATTTCATGCTGTGTGGGGCATCCAGGTCCCAAGGAGAGAGAGATGGAGGGTAGAGAAGGGAGGGAAGCAGAGAATGAAAGAGTACGCAAGAGAAAATCCCCTTGAAAAAGAATTTTTCCTTTGTTTTCACATATTTGACTCACTTTGACTCAGGAAAAAAAAATGCGTCACTGGCCTTGAGATGAGGGATATAGTGCCAAAGGGGAGGGCTGTGTAGTAGTATGTGACTATAGAGTCAGTAAGATGCTGAAAATTAATAAGACGTTGGAAAATATCAGAAAACATAATGAATTAGGTATGAATGTAAGCCAATATATACTTGAAAACTTATCAGAAATGTTTAAGAGAATCCTGAAGCTTCTACCCTTACACTTAAAAGAAGTAGTACCATAATTTGTTGCCTATCCTATGATTAGGCATTTCCTTACTTATAGTTTTCTTTTCTGTTCTGATGTGGAAAATGTCTTGTGAATTGCATGTATGGCCAGTGAACAAAACATGTCTCAACATTTACATTCCTGAGATTTCAAAAGTCTGCTGGGTTAAACCACAACACCTCTGAAAATAACCCATATTGAACAATCTTCCTCGCAAAAGTGTGGAAATTATGAGAAAAGGGTTTGTGATATCACAGTCTTCCGTCTGGGTTATAATGCTTCTGTAATGACTTTCACAACAAAGATTACAATTAGCCTTTGTGACATCCTTCTCTCTCTAATTTTGTGTCCGCAGAACACGGGCTAAATCTGCAGATAGCCTCAAACAGGGAAAGATGCTGCTGCAAGAAGTTGGCAGAGAGATATATTCAGCAACTCCCTGAATAGTCTTACTGTATCTTTTTATCTCTACAATTTTCTTGGGAATGAGCTAGGGCAATTATCTTGCGGCTTAGCTGCTGAAAACTTTCTTGAAGAAGAGCTAAAGAGGATGCTGATTGAGAGCAATAGCTCTGCCATTCAGGTTCTTGTAAATTCATGTTTATGAGTTTGTTAGTGAATGGATTCTTAAAGGTATGATATAAAAACTTCCCAGAAAAGTATGAATTGCTTTGGTTGAAATATGTATACATATGTGCGTGTGTGTGTGTGTACATAGTATATACACATATATATTATATTATATAGTTGCTCAAAATAAACTGTTGTATCTTTTAATTTTCATAATATTTATTACAAGAACCCATAAAACTCTTCAGTCAGAAATTACTGCCTAAAATTTCAACCTATTAGTATTGACACTTTTGCTAAGCATTTTGAAATTAAAAATAAAGTTTTTGGCCATGTAGAAATAAAAATATCAAGTCAAATAGACTTACGAGGAAATATCTTTACGGTCCCTTCCAACCTAAGTCATTCTATGATAAACAACTCTTCAATATTCAACCTGCTAAAGAAGGCATTACTGTTTAGTTACTTATCTGTCTGTACTTTGTAGAATGAGAGTACCCCCTGCCAGCTGTGTGAGGTCTCTTACAGTTTTCTGAGTTATGCAAGAATAAGGGAAAATTAGTTAATATGGTAAAATTTTATTTTAGAGCTTTCATTGTTACAAATTCATGTAACAAGAACTGTCTTTCTCTTAAAGTATTTCACAAATATAATAATGAAAGTCTTTACAACATGAAGAATTAATTCAGGATAAAAAATGTCTACTCTGTAAGGCTCTCTATCTAATTGTAGATGGATTTTATCTCATTCAGCATCTGCAGTATCCCCAGTGAATTGGTGATTGACACTATTAGGAGGTAGTGTGATCAAAAACCAAGAAAGAGAGAAAATAGTGGAATGGTAAAGATTTGGAATGTTTTTGAAATTATTCTAATGCAATAACATTGTCTTAAGGATTTTTTCCATAAAATTTTTGTTTGTTAGTATGCAAAAAGTGATGAAACATCAACATTCTTTGCTGTGTGCCATATTCTACAGTTTCTTCAGTTCAAATGTATGCTTGTTTTTTCTACATACTATCTTTAAAACTCTGAGGAAACACAACAGTCGTTCAGCATTTTTATGCTGATATACACCACTAGGGGACATCGTATACCTCCTTAAATATTAGATAGATATGCAAATGATTCTAGAGATAATGTGAATACCCAGTGAATGTAAGAGTCTCTATGAAATGATATGGGAAAATTTCTTATTTGAAATAGGACTTTATCACAACTGATTAATATGAACATTTCTCAGGCCAATTCTACTTGAGTCAGAGCACCTATATGCTCTTGTACATTCTGCAGAACCCTTTAGCAGACCACTGAGCATAACTTCTAAGTGATCTCTGGAGACCATAACCATTCTGCACAATCCACAGATTTACTAAATCAGTAAAGCTTAGAAAACAAGGTTGATTTCAATATGCTTGGATCAAATATTTTTCCCTCAAACTTTCCATCTGAAAAATAGGGTGTCATTCTAGATCCCACACAGACTTTTGTTAGGATTCATTAATGGGCTAACATTTAGCTAATGTTTCAAGTAACTAAGTGATATACAAGGTAGTCACAATGGTAGCGTTTTGAATTTGAACATGAATGACTTTGTAGATGAGGAATAACAGGTAACAATTTAATTTGAAAATATTTAAATTAGCATTCATTTTGTATAATCAAGAGATGCTACCAAAAGTCATAACACAAAAGTGCAAGGAGGAAAAAGAATTATTGTTACAGTGGATATGGATGACTTTACAATAAAAGACAGTCGTGTGTCAGGGACATTGTCCAAGAGATCTCTTCTAGTCCTTTGGTTTTCAATCTTAGCTCTACAAATAAACAAACCCTTTAAAGAAACAGAGCTTTTCTTTATGTACAAGATTTTTAATACATGAAAACTTTTCATGTGTTCTTGAGAAATAAATAGAGTAAAAAATTATTGCATTATCTTAACCAACCTGGTAGGTAATATTATTTTCAACAAATTGTTGAATGGAGAGACAAATTTAAGATAAATAGGAAGTGTAAGTACTACTACAGTGTCTCCATGTTTGATAGTACAAGCAGCAGTAATCTATACACTCTGCTTTTTTTTTTTAATTATTTTTAAATAAGGAAAAAACCAAAGCATTTGTAGCCAAAAATGACATTCATTGAATGTGACAAAAGTGGTACAATAACTGCTGGTTTCACTCCCCCCTTCCCTTCTTTAGGGGGGTGAGGGGGTGGTGTTGAGGGAAAGTGATGGAACCTATTTAACTGCTAAAGATTTATGAAAATATATTTGTCCTTCAAAAATACAATGCTCCAAATGGTTACAAAGTTTCACTAGGTAATCTGAGGCTATCAGGAAAAAAGTCCTGCACGTGAGCACAATATGACAAAACATATATTGTTTCACTACATCTGAAAAAAATAAGTTAAATTTTCAAAGCTCAGGATTAGTGATAAATTCTTGATAAAAGAAATGAAATTTTACATGCTATTAATCAGATAAAAGAATGAAGTGATAGATTTTCACAAAGAGGCTAATATATCAGTGTAACTCAGTATCCAGTGCCTTCTAAACTGATGAATAACTGAATATTTTTTAAATAAATTCATTTTAGGCACATATATTTTTTTCTTCAGAGGAATTAAAACTATATATTGTCATATCCTGTTCTTTACCTCATTACATTACTTTTCAAATATTTGCAACATTATTCCTTTTAAACATTTCCCATGCTGACATTAGAAATCTGATGCGCCACATACCACTTAGCTTCACTTTCAGATTTTTACTGCTATGAAAAACGTGAGGATTTTCTGCCCATGCTTTGGAGTCTAGCTCAACAGAATTGCTGAGAAGGGAAATCTGTAACCAAAGCCATCTTCTCATTTTGGGGATAAATGACCTGATAAAAGAAAGGAAGGTGAGTTTTAAAGAAGTATATCTGATTGGATGTTGAAGAATTTCCATTTCTACACTATGGACTTCCCATGAATACCTGTGCATGCTCTCTTGGACTGAACAGGAATGAAACTGTGGTACAGATGTTTGACTTTGATGTACTGCAAGTGCACTGAATGCAACACTTCCCTTTAGGACATGTTGCCTTGGCCAAGATGGTGCAAGGCTTCTAAACAGAAACTGGCAAGTCAACATTCCTTTCCAGTTTATCAGGTTAAACACTTGTTAACTCTAGGAGGACTGAACTATCCTTCAATGTACGGAATGTACATGTGATTTTGAACATGTTGCTTTTCATTTTTGTGACTCAATTTCCCACCTGGGAGATAGTGATAATAATGTTAATGTGTCTGATTATTGTTTTGCCTATTTAAACTGTAAGCTCTTCAGGGCAACGACTGTCTCATACCATATGTCTTCGCAGAGACTGGCAGAATGAGTTACTGATTGCATTTGGGGTCTCTTGGTGCTACTATAATTAAAAGAGAGACAATAATATTAAAAAGGAAGAAAAAGGCGAAGGTAGGTCTGGTATCAAGAGAATTGCAAATTTCCTGGTAGCAACCCAAAATCAAGGGAACAGTTTATCTCTAAGGAGAATCCTTGCTTTTCAACCTTTTGAATTCCAAATGTCATATTGTTTTTTGAAGAAGTACAGTCAGGGAACTTTGCAAGCAGGGTAATCCAGAAGCTAGTGGGTGGTACACCATTGCAGATGCTAACTGTTATAGAAGGATTGTTAATGTGAGCTGCCTGAAGGGTGTGGGCTGGAAAACAGAAAATTTTTAATAGAACTGTGCCTACAAAGTGAGAGCATTGCCTCCTTCCTCATTAGAAGACAAACAGATGTTTCTGACAATGGTTTGTACATACAAGAGGAGAAAGGGAAGTTGATGTGTGTGTGAGAGAGAGAGGCTGCTTCACATTTTGCTAGAGCACATCAGTTACTCATAGAGTTATATTGTCTGAGTTAATGATGAGGTCTTTCACCTGTTGTTTCATGCAGCAGCATAAAAAGCCTAATGAAAGTTATTCTTGCAGTTGCCAGAAATGAGTGCTGAAATATTACTCCAATAGTAATAGATCCTGCTCTGCTTTTGCATTTGTATTTTCTAAACCCATGTTTAAACTGAAAACATTCCTAAGATTTGAGTCCATTTTAGATTTTATTCTAAGACCATTATAGATTTTATTCTATTTGAGTCCATTTCAGATTTTATTCTATTTGTTTATCTACAGGATTGATTTTGGGTATCTCATCATTATTATTTGGAAATCTTAGATGCTTCTATCATCAATAATATTTACCTTTTATTAGTGACCATAACAAGGGGATTCATTTTACGGCTATAGAGATTTAGCAAAGCATAGGAGTAGTACCTCCAGCTCCACTAGTCACAACCAAGATTTTACTCTGAGTTTTCCTATTGTCTAAGGGTAGTTATTGGTACAGATTTGATATATTAACCTGCAGCTGCAGCAAGTTATGTCAGTTATTTGCTGACTCCTGTTTTTTTATAATTTATCTCTTTTTCCAGGTCATTATGGCTTGTTATATTCTAGATATTTTTCAAATAAAAAGAAAAGACTAAATTCTTCACAAGTTCTAAACACATGCTGGAGTTTATATTTTAAGATAATTTCTATTGATTTCAATAGAACTATTTATTAAGCTTGAAGGTGATTATTTTGTTGGTCAGGGTCTAGTATCACATAATTCTTGGGAAAAGACCACATTTATTAGGTTTCCTCTAGCTAATAAGGCTTAGTTAAAGCTTATCTGTTAAATTTAGAAATTTAGCAGACAGACTCAAATTTCCTCGGCATTTGGAATTCAGTAGTTTTGTTGGAGATCATCTGTGGAATAAATTTCGGTTTTTAAAAAGCTTCCATTATCATACATGTTTATTTATCCAAAATGATCCTCTTTAAATCCATAAGAGCTTAATGCCATAATTGCTTTTAATGTCTTGGCCAAATGTGAATTAAAAAACCCATTGGAAAATGTGATTATCTGCATCCTCAATTGTAGGGTGACCCCTCTCTTCATGAATTCCAAATCACTTAATTATACTCAAGTCCCACATAGGTAGCGCTACTAGGAAAGACATTGTTGATCTCCTACTATAACGATAAAAATTAATAATAATAATTAATAAAGAGAATAGACAGGTTAGCTTGGTATGTAACCAAGACACTGCTGTTAGATTATGATATTTTTTCTGCTTTATCATACTGCATCTATTATGCATAATTGCTTTATTATATTTTACCATATATACTACATTATTTTTGTTATACACAATTTACATACTGTATAAAAAAAACTTATCATAATAGACTCAAAAAGTCTCATGAGAAAAAAATTCCAGCTAAATTCATATGATGAAAGGTAAGGCATGACCACCATAGGAAAGCTGCAACTTCTGGCTTTTATCTCATTTGATCAAATTTCTTTCTATAATGAATCCCTAATTATCATAATAGGCTTCCACCAATTGAGTGGGAGGCTAGGACATGAGGCTGTATGGGTCAAAGAAAATCAAGATTTTACAAAACTCAGTTTTTGGAAACAGCTTCAGTTTCTGTTCTGCTCATATCCAACTATCTAGTCCAAAGCAGCACGAGTAGATTTTTAGAATTGGTATTGAGTACATACCTGCTAATAGTATCATTAAATGCTTGGCATCTTTATAATCTGTTCAGACTGTGACTTTAGTACATCACGGTTGTCTTCCCTCTTTCCAGCCTGTATGGGCTTTCTTCTCTTGAAAACCCATGTCTAGCAGATAGCCAGAGGGACATCTGACAATTTTTCACACTCTAAAACTGAAATTCATTCATGATGCAGGTAGGATGTATGTATACAAAGAGGTGTTCACATTCTTACAGTTGTATACAGTCTCTAATGACCTTCAGTGAAAACTATTGTTTTATCAGCGTGTCATATTAAGTAGCCAAATGCCTCACTAATTAATTTAAAAAAGAATCACTGAGAAGAGCACTGACTGCTAGGGTAGAGAGCTGCAATAAGCAAGGGTAACACTAATGTTCTTTACTATGAAAATTATCAAAGCAACTTACCCAGAAACTGTAGCCATTATGAGAATTCTCAACTTCCCTCACACCCAGAATTCTCATTCTCTTTTCTAAGCATTAATCATATTTTATTTTTAACCAGAAACCTCAGAGTAGAATCAAATTAAGTGAAACTTTAATAATGAAATTGCATACAATATTATTCAGAAGTTATGTAGAGAAGCTTTAACATACTCCATTAGGCAGAGAAAAATGTTCAAAGGATATGGTTAATGTTTTTCTTCAGTCAGTTTCTCTTTTCATTACAGGAATTTTGCTATTGACTCCAATGGGAGGAAAACCAGCCTCTGGTAAGATGGCGTAATAGTGTGGGTTAATCTCCTGACTCACTAGAAAGACATTTTAGATTAAAATAAAACTGAATGATGGCATTTCTTATCACGCAGGAAAGATGTATGTTTTCATTAATTTTCATTTTCTCACAGAACTGAAGTTATCTGTTCTTCTTAACTTTCAAAATAAGAGTACCCATATCTCCAGCCTGAAGACAAGAATGTTTGTAGGTCCTCAATTTACCAGACTTGTTTATATGTTTATTTTGTTAGTGCTTCCTTACAGAGAAATAGAAAGAGTACAGTGAGAAATCACAAGAAAATGCCATACACAGGCAAAGCAACTCCTGTGGTGTTCCTGAAAGTACACCTTCAGGGCTGAGACCTTGCTAGCAGAGATCTTCAAGCTGAACAGAGGTGCTCTCTCTCTCCTGTTGTCTGACTTCCAGTTGCTAAGCAGAAATAAGATAGAATGAAGACCAGTTTTCAAGAAGATGAAAAGAAAGAAACAAAAAACTTGGATTTAAAAAAGAAAATGGTCAACTATGAGTACATTTAGGGAAGAAGATAATAGTGTTTACAGACACAGAAGACTGGGAGAGCAGGCTACCCAGGCTTCTGTTGCACAGCAGGAATGTCTTAAAGGGAGATGGATTAAAAGACTTTGTTATTGTTTTTTTAATTTCAGAGTTCCTCACTGTCCTTTCTAATATCAGTGAAGATCTGCCAAGAAAGCTGTGAGAAGTTCAGTGGAGAAAAAAAAAAAAATAAAGAGAGATATCTAAGCAAGTAACCTGAGCAAGAGAAACCTTAGAGTTGTAAAATTTTTGTTGTAAAAATACCTTTTGGAAAAGCTTGGTATATGTGCAAGGCATTCTCCAATTTTTAAACTTTTCATGAAACATATTTAAAATATTTATCTTTCTCTGCTTCAGTAAAAATCCTTAAAGATAATAAAAAATTTTATAATATAGTTCTCTTCCTGCTGTATAGATCATTAAAATTGGTTCAACAGAGATGTGTGAATCTAAGCATTCCATTTAACTGTTCTTGGTTCTCTGGTGTCCAGAATGGCACAACACTGCTTTCTTTTCCTTGGAGATTTCACCTATTGTTTTTCTCTTCTTTTGCTCTGTACATACTTCTAAGAAAAAAACAAGATAGTCAGTGATGACAAAAGAATAAACAAAACCAAAGCTCCTAAGAGATAGAATTCAGAAGTCTCAGCTTTAAATAAAGGGGAAAATCAGAGATTCTTGATAACAGAAGTGTTTTTTATTCCCAGTTAAATGAAATCAGTGTGAAGGAAAAGCAACTGTCTTGGAACAAGTTGTTCAAAGTGCTTCATTTCAGATGAACTATTATTATTGTCAGTGGCCCAAGAAGTGATCCAGACAAGATGTTGAAACTAGGAAGAAGACCAAAAAGAGCTAGTAACGCTTTTTGTGTGGGAACTGAGATAAATGACTAACAGGAAGTAGGCTATACTATGATGGTAGAAAGGCAAAAAAATGTCAATGTTACTTGCTAAATAAATCAGTAATGTCATGATGATATTTACAGTACTATTCTTTATATTGATATTAGACCGAATAGTAACTCCCTGCAACATATTTCCCAGTGTTTTGTCTTTATGTGGTACCTTAGGCAGTGTGTGTATAAATTCTCTACCCAGTAAGAACCATTTATTTTATTAAGTTAAAATGTAATATCATATTCTTGTAGCAAAAACATGAACTGAGTTAGAATTGTTCAAATAAGAGAAATTGCTTAAATATCACCCTTGAACTGTAAGATGGAAAGGTTTACTTTGAAGTTATACAGTGGAAGAAAAAGCACTCTCTCTCTTGTTCTCTATAAAGTTTTAAATGCTTCTTTACGCAATTAAAGACTCTGAGATTCCTTGTTGTCATTAGAACAGTAACCTTGTCGTATTTCAAATGTACTATTAATGTAAAAGCTCTTTTTTTCAAATAGTTTATAGCTATGACTTTCCAGATACAGCTGTGATTTAGCAGGTCAGCTGTTACGCAGATGTCTCATGAAAGCTAAGTGGCGTCGTTGAGGTTGAAGGTTAAATGCCTTTAAAGTTCTAAAAAGCAGTAACAGTAGTCAAATAAAACACGCCTTGTGAGACCTGATTCTCCTTTCTATATATATTGATAAAAAGTTGGGCTCCTATGCAAGTAGTGCTCCAAGATGAAAGTCTAAAGAAATCATCTTGCAACAATTTCTGTCCTTCTACTCCCATATTTATGACAGACCCCAGCTGGCATTCCTTGGCGTTAACAGATAAGGTTTTTATCTGCTTTATCTGTTACCAGCCATTTGAGATCCTTACTATTTTGTTTTAAATGCATGATTGAAACAAGCCTGTAAAAGTAAACTGTATTTTTAGCATATAATCAATTGTGGGATGGGAAGAGCTTGTTAAAGTAAATGAAATTCTTGAGTTGAATGAACCCAGACAGACATGTTTGGTCTGAAATTTAAAAATTATGTTTTTTATTCGTGAAAATACAGTTCCTAGGACAAAATAATTGACATGCTGATTTTGCTGAAATTGTTTTCTTAGTGGAAGGGATTTACCACTGCAAATGAGATTGTTTCAATACAGTAGAAATTTTTACTTTTTTTCCCCCTGGAAATTGATGAGAACAAGCAGTTTTTCTTTTGCTAAGTTGTAAAATATGAGGATAGAGAAGCATCTGTAAAGCTACTATTGCTCCAGAGAATTATTTAGAGCTGTAATGGTCTCTGGGTTAGTCACATCACTTCTTTCCACCAATAGTTTCAGTTTTTTGGTAATGATCAATTAGAGCACAAGCAGTATGTGTGATTTCACACAGCCCCAGTATAAAATTGTACCTGAGTTTTCCTGTAGATATTATCAGGTTGCCCTGGAGTTGGCTTCTGAACTCTGAAGTTTATTTCTTTGGTAGTCAGAACTGCAGGTTTTTGCGGTTATAAATACTCTTTTTTTTTTTTTTTTTTTGGGCAGGGTGTGGAGGTGGGGAGAAACTGTAAAACAAATTACAGCACATCAGACATGGAATTTAAAACTGAGTGAGTTCTTTCAATTGTCCATCTGGAAAACATTGATTTGCATCACTGAGAACACAATTGTTCTACCAAAAGGCTCAATCGTATAGAAATATGATCAAATAACAAAGGGAGTTATAATGCCCTTCAGTAACAGGAAAGAACTGAAAGAGTTAATAAAATGAGAGAGACATTTCCTAACCATGTGTGTAAAATTCAGGAGCATATTAACACATGTATGCACAGAGACTGCAGACCCATTTATATGGATGACCTGTAGTGTATTTAGAAGCTTGTAATAGCATCACTTTCTCTACTTCAGTTTCAAGTTAAGATACTATATTATTTATTATATTCCTAATGTTATTTTTTAACTCATATTCCTATTTGATTTTTTTTCTTTCATTTTAGGGAACAAATACGTTTTTATATGTTTCTATAAAGAAAGGCACACAACTGCTTAAGTGCAGATTATCATGTTTTGGTTTTCAAGATAAATTTCCAAAGTTCAGAACAAATTAAGTTCATGTTGAAATAGGAAAGAAATAATGTCTTTCCCTGAATGCTTTTTCCTTTACCATTTAAGAAGAAACATCACCTCCAGATTTTGCATTTATGTCTAATTAACAATTTAAATATTATTTTGGGTGATGTCCTTTTAACAACTGCACTGTCTTTTTGCTCTCCATGGGAAACTTTCAATTGGTATTCCATCTCCATGATTGGTTTATCAGAATATGGGACAAACTCAAGTTTTTTTTTGAAAGTTTGAAGTTCTATGCCCTGATCTTTGCCACTTGTATCGTAATATACTTGCTATTGCTTGCAACTAGGTTTTACTTTAAAAATACGTTCTCTGTCCATATATTTATATGGATAGAAGATGAAAAGATTGTAATGACATATTTCGACTATTCGTTACGCTAAAAAAAGCAAGCCTTTTGAATGACAAGCAAATTGGACTAGAATTGCTATCTTTTTTAGTATCTTCTTCATCCAGAAGGTCTCTAGCTAATGCTTATCCTCCTGGAAACGGTCATGAGCCACTCCTTTGTGCCAAAAGCAGAAAAAAAGCAGAGAATTCACAGAGCTCGTAACATGCTGTGGAAAGGTGATGTATAGCACGTTAGAAGGAAAAAAAGGATTTGAGGAAAATATTAATAATTTGCTTTGAATTCCCATATACAGTTCTCACACTATTTGTAGAAATATTTTACAAAGTATCGGCCTTGAAGAGGAGAGCACTGTCACCTTTGGTACCAGAGTTCAAAGGTGAGGGCACATACCTCCATGACCTTTAACACCTATTGGTGTAAGGCTGTGTAGGTGTGGTTCCTCATGAAGGCAGCGGAACAACTTTTTGAATATGTCAGTACAGGTTGGAAGAATGATTCCTTTACTACATGAGGACATCTAATTCTATCTAATATCTTTTGTAAGCTGGCTGGTGTTCTCCATGTGATTTCAACTGCTCTGTTCATTGCAGTGGGAGGAGAGACCATCACTGGGAACAATCCTTGACATGGAAGCCTGCGTCAAGGATGAACTGAGATTCTGCAAAGCAGAGAAAGATGCTCAACAAGATACTGCCCAAAATTTAATCAGGGTGAGAAAACATTTGAATCTAAAAGGATGGAAGGAAGAGAACCCTTGATTAATTGATGTGTTATTTGCTGCTTTATATGAAACTTTTTTTTTTAATCACTGGAAATCAACTGCTCAAACCTGTAACAATTACACAAAGATGCTGCACATTCTTTTTTTCTCTTTATTTTTTAATGTTAAAAAATCGTCCTTACATCATCATTGATTATGCTATATATATAAGATGGTGCATGCATGAAACAGAAAAAGGCTAGAAAAAAAATCCCTGAAATATTACATTGTCAAACTACTGCCTAGAAAACTATTAAATAGATCTTAAACTTCAGTTATCTAAGAGAATTCCTAAATGAGTTCCATATTTGAAAGTTGAATAGTACTACACTTAGCTATCACATGTAGTGCATTTATATTTGTCTGTATGAAGGAATTTTGACAGAACCAACTAATGGTATGAAAATGTAACTGGTTTTCTGAGTAATTTTAGAGGACAGAAAAACAAAAGACAAACACTGTGAAGTGGAAATGTTCTGCCTGAAGAGGAAAAAAAGGAAATAAAAAGATTTTATTGTTCTAACATGAAGAGAAGCTTAACTGTTGTTAGATGGATATCATTTACCTCACAAACATGCATTAATATTTCTTGATGAGATTTTAGTTCCTTTGCTTGCAACAATACGTATTGCTTGTCAGTGACGTCCATCAGAGATGAATTAGGTTTACAGGGTTTTCCTTAAATCTTTCCCTGGCATTATCTAAAGTGTCTTAGTTGACTTTTGAGGGTCTCCTTATTCTACTTTGTTATGATTCCAAAATAATGTTATGTTCTATAGAAATAATTGAAGGAATTATTACCTATGCAGATATAATACTGCACTCTTTAATAGTAAATCAATGAAGAACTAGTTGAGGAAAAAAGAAAATAAAGAAGAAGTGGAACAAGAACAGAAGGAGAGAAAATACTTGGAAATAAACCAGAATTCAGCATAACTGCATTATGTGAGGAAAATCTGGGAAATGTCTGAGAAAACTCAGCAGTTATAAAGTTTCCTGGGTGCTGGAAATGAACATCTGTACAGTTCCACCTGACTGCAGTGCGGATGTGGAGTAGACTGAAAAAAATCATTTTATTTATCTGCAATTTTGATGTCATTGCTGGCTTCCTCAAGGAAATTAAAGTCATAAAAGTATTAAATAAATTAAATTGACATAAAAGTATGTTTAATCTTTAGGAATTACCAGATTTAAACTGAAAAGGACTAACTTTCCTCTGGGTAACAATGGATATTTTTCCCTCTGATTAGCTTACATCACCATCAGTCTCTTTTATAATATGACAGACTTTGCCCAGCTAACTATTCAAATTTTGCTTTCAGACTAGGTCAGTGAAATCTTCTAGTCTAGTGTCTCTTCCATAGGAATGGTTCCCCTTTCCAGTAAGCATCTGGAACTGTCCACTCTTTGATTTTTCTTTTAGTAAATTTCATATCTTGTATTCAGTACTGGCTGAAATAGATACTCTGAAGATGACTTGTGCATCTAAATGCTAACACATATCCGATCCCCATAACTTTTAGGTCTGGAAATTATTCTGTACATACTTAAGAAGCTCATTTTGGAGGAAGGATTGAAAAAAACAACAACAACAAAAAGACAGAACAAAAACAAAGCCCCAAGCCTTCTTTCTTTTTTCCTCTACTTCTAGAACTATCATAGAATAGCTCTTATGTTATTGTAATATTTACAGTTGCAGGTCAGAGAAAAAAAGTGCATCAACCATTCTGTTGATTAAAATCTATCGAACTAGTAGAGATCTTGCTAACGTTAAAAATTCATTCACAGATTTTTACGGTCTCAGCTTTATGGGTACATTTAATAAAAGGTGTTTGTCTAGACCGGAAAGCTTAGAATGGAAGAAAAAAAAGTCTGATGATCTTTCACAAACCATGAAATGTTTCAGCTGAAATTTGAGTAAAATTTTGAATAGATTTTACTTTATCATGTTCAATCTACTGAAAAAATGTTGCATTATTTACAGATAATGATCTGTAGATATTTTTTTCCATCTTACATAATGCAAGAATAGAAACTCTCATGAAAATTACTGAGGTATTGTTCAAATTATATTTTACTTTATAAGTAGGTACAGTACTGAGAGCTTTGTCTTTTCATTTTCTTGTATGTCATATAAAAATTAAGCATATTTTTACAAGATTGTTCCTATATTTTAAATCCCCCAGATTTGAATGTGGGCTAAGATAAAGAGAAGAAATATTCTAAAATTAACACCAAAGGAAGTAATAGTTAATTGTCTGCTCTGCTTCTATTAGAAGTAATGGAAAGTTCTTTTTGGGATATCATAGTTTAAGAAGGAAGAAGCTGGAAAACAGCCATGCACATGACATAATTCCCTCAAAGACTGGAGGATGTCCAGACAGGAACATCAAGAGGCTTTTAGTGCTGTTAAATTAAAATCAATTTCCCTTGTGGGAGGGGGCTATTGTGCAGACAAAAGAAAAAGCAAGCTGCAGTGGAGACTATACCTACTAGGTATGGCGTAGTTAATTACTGAATTTCTCCATTTCCAACCCTTCTCAAGATGATACTGCAATGAAATAAAAATAATCAACTTTAATTAAAGAAATGTACTACAATGCATTGCTTCTTTATTTATTTCAATAGCTAACAGGCAATATGATAAAAGGCAAAGGGCTAATTTAATAAAAATAGAAATAATTCTAATATAATTATAATTATAGTAAGTTTCTTGCAAGTATGTTCAGTTAATTATTTCATACGGTAACAGAAACATGTCTTCTCAGTATCCACGAGAAGCATGTTTCAAGAAAGACTTCAAATGGAATAACAATGCATTGAATCTTTTCTTTGCAAAGTATGAAGGAGAAAAGGTTTCCAAGGCGTTGGCAAATTAGTTATGTAACTTTCAGTTATTGTACCTGTTAGCTATAATCTTAGCAGAGTTAAAATACTAGTGTGAACATTGAGATATAGAGGTCCTCAGTGTCTGAAGCTCACTAAACAGGCAGTCATACAATGAACTGTTAATGATGCATATAAAACCATATAGTAGGTATGAATTGAATAAGCTAAGTAACTGCAATGTGCATTGAAAGGTTTCCATGTCCTTGTGTTCTCCCTTCAGTTTTTTCTTCTTCCCAAATCCCTAACGTCTTTAAAAATTGTGAGGCTGAAACAGGAAAAATCAGTCTCCAATTATGCTAATTTGCCTTGCTTCTAATACAGTTAATTATTTAATTGGGGATGATGTTTTTGTACAGATTCGTAGGGTTTCAGTTGTATTCTATCACTTGAATTCCTTAATATAATTCATTTGGTGTGCAAAAAGAGGTGTTGCCTCTTATCTAACGTGAACATGTATCACCCCAAAATGTAATCTAACTATGGTGCTTTGTGTCATTTTTCTTTTTTTCCAATATCGCTTATAAAGATTCTGGATATTAAGTAATATTTATCAATATGTTTCCTTAAACTGTTGCTTTAAGATTATATGGCTTATTCAAATCTGCTTCTTTTCAGCATAATTCCATGGGTAAAACTGAAGATTTAAGTGGAACACGATATTTTATAAATGTACCTGAGGATTTAGGGCAATTGAGCATCTTTTATTTGGCAGGTGTGAATGATTAGTAAAAAGGATGTCTACACAGAGACCATTACCAAAAAGTCTAATTCTCTGTAAAAGTAGTTTTATATTACTATAAGCCTGTTGTTTAAATTCAGGAATTGAAGTAAAAATGATCAGTGAAAAAGAATCATAGGTTTTAAAACTAAAGAAGAAATATCATAACTAATTACCCCATGAGCAGTTGCTTGCAGTTCAAGGAAGGGACAGTTTTATACCTGGACATATACATTTTCATTGTGGAAGCAAACTTTAGAGCCACTTACCATTTGGCAGGCATCCTTATGTGTTAGGGCATGCACACGCTTCATATAAGTGTGCTCTGTCACGTGATTAAATAGCTCAAGAAATGCCTGTCAGACACATTTCAGAGGCATCCACTTGTGGATTTGCATATGTATCTCCTTTTATATCATAGAATCATATAATGACTTATGTTGGAAGGGACCTCAATGATAATCAAGTTCCAACCTCCCTGCCGTGGGCAGGGTTGCCATCCACTAGATCAGGCTGCCCAGGGCCCCATCCAACGTGGCTTTAAACACCTCCAGGGAAGGGGCATCCACAACTTCTCTGGGTAACCTGTTCCAGCATCTCACCGTCCTCTGAGTAAATAATTTCCCCCCAACACCTAAGCTAAATCTCCTCTCTATTAGTATTGAACTTTTTCCCCTTGTCCTACCACTGTCAGACCAAGTGAAATGTCTTCTTCCTGATTATAAGCTTATTTTAAATATTGGAAGGCCACAATGAGGTCTCTCTGGAACCTTCTCTTCTTCAGGCTGAATAAGGCCTGATCCCTCAACCATTCTTAATCAGAGAGGTGCTCCAGCCCTCTGAACATCTTCACGGTCCTCCTCTGGACCTGTTCCAACAGCTCTGCATCTTTCTTTTGGGTGCCCCAGGCCTGGGTGCAGTGGGTCTTCATGAGGGTAGAGTAAAGGGTGACAATCACCTCCCCCTCTCTGCTGGCCACCGCTCTTTTTATGCAGCCCAGCATACAGTTGGCCTTTTCGGACTGCAAGTGCACACTGCTGGCTCATGTCCAGCTTTTTGTCCACCAGGTTCCCAACTTCTTCTTGGTAGGGCTGCTGTCAATTAGTTCTTCTCCTAGTCTACATATAAATCTGGGATTGCCACAACCCAGATACAACACCTTGCACTTGGCCTTGTTGAACATCGTTAGATTATATGACAGACTAGTCATGTGGCAAAGAACAAGATCAGACCATGTGAATGATAAAGGAGGCCAATGTATTCAGTTTTGACCTGTTACAAGTTTGACCTAGATATCACAAGAGAATTCTCCCCATCCATAGCTAAGGTCTTCCATTGTTGATATGCATTGGTGATGTTTTTTTCTCTTTATTTGTTTTGTCAGTATTCACTTTCCACCCAGCCTCATGGTAAGCACTGCTCTTTTACTCAGACCTGTAGGACGGGTACATATTTTTTTTTGTCAAATATGGCAGAAGCATGTTTCAAAGAGTTGTCCGAAGGAAAGGAGGGAGAGGGGGTAGTGAAAGGTAATATGAAAGGCAAATGAATATACCCCAGGTCAAATCAGTCACTCATAAAGATTTAAATTTGACTTGTTTTACAAGAAGCTAGAATGCCATACCTCTAAAAGAATGTCAGTCACTGAAGTCTCTAAATAAAATTTCTATGTGCTGAGATAAAAGGAAAGTTTTATTTTAAAATCAGAAAGCTAATCTACATTGTTCCTGATCGATTATGAAACCATTTTCCATAACTATCAATGCTCGAAGTTTCTTTTTTTCAGGCAAAACCTGAGAGATAAAAAGATGATTCTGGCAACCTCAAACAGGGCTTTTAAATAGAACAAGACTTTTAGTTTGTGTAAACAGGATCTCTCCATCAAAATTCAGTTCATAAAACCAGGTAGATATTGAAATGAGCAGGTTGATGATACGAAATCTATGGAGTAGTTTCTGACATTTTTCTCTATAGGTAATAACTGGGAAATCTGTCTCTATTGTAGTACCCATCCTAGGGTAAACCAAAATTATCTGAGACAGGATGCATAATGCTTAATGCTAGGAATGAGCTTCATTCAGTTGGAAAATGCCTATCAGCACTGTATTTTGTTCATACTGTAATTACGAAGTTAATTTTGCAAATCTCATAAGCTGTGCACTTTGAAGATTCATTTAAATTCTTTAAATGCTGGCTCTAATAATGTTATAAGTATTTTGAGCAACTTATTAAAGTCAAGTAAGTTATTCTATAAAAAAATATTTTTTTAAAACTGTTACTACTTTTCTGTCTTTAATAAGGAATAAATCTAGGGATAAAAATAAGAAAATTTTGAAGGAAATCATTTCCATTTAAAATAAATGATACATTACTGAATCTTATGTTTCCTTTTATCCTCCTCCTGTTTTACGCAATACAAAATACCTTAGAAATGTATGTTGCTCTGATTCTTAACTCTCAACAGAACCGACAAACGTTGATGAAAAGCGTTGGTTTTTCTTTCATGGTTCTTCCATCTTTGGAAGGAAGACAATGCAAAAAGGCAGGTAAGGTGGACAGAGGAGAAGACTAGGATGTCAGGTTTAGCATTGACCATCTAGATTCTGCTCCTACTGAAAAGGAAACTGCGTGATGAGACCTAGGGCCAGACTTTTATGCACAGAAACGTTTATTTTAGTGCGTTAGTTCTTTAGGAAGTATTTTCAAGATTTAGGTCATACATGAGGACAGAGAGGTGTCCAGGTTAAGACATAGGTAAGCCTGAACATAATCTTTAACTCTATGCTAAAAAATATTTTTTTACTGAGTGTCAAGTACTGACTGAAAATTCTGTAGTTATGTAGGAATAACCTACATTATAATTAATAGAATTAAAAATAAACTTTAAAAAGACATTATTTTATGTGATGTGAAGTTATTACTAAATTGAAATAACCACCTGAATATGTTATAGGTTGCATGCATTTTCATTGGAATTTCACTGTTAAAAGCTGTATTTTTTTTATTTATTTAAAATGTCTTGCCTTGAAGTATTTAAGATGGAGGAACATAGTACCTCAAGCATATTTATTTCAGAAACGGAATTTATGAGGATACTTGAAATGCCATATAAAGGATGTACAAAGTAGCTTTGAAGGTTTTATTCAGCCTTCCTGATGCAAGAGCGGCCCAGAAAACTAGCTATTGAAGTGCTTCTAAGATGCACAGGAATCAAAGCTTCAGATAACATTTTTGGATGAGACTGTCTAGAACTGATCAGAGATGTTTCAGTATAATATATTGTGAAAAACATTTATTTCTTTTATACTGGCTTTCACTGATCATTAGGAGACTTTCCAAGAAAGGTACAGGTAAGAAGAGGAAGTTATTGAAATAACCACTTGCAAAGAGAGCAGGTTGCAAAACCAAGAGCAAGAGCCTCCTTTCAGACCAGGCAGGGCAGCTGAGTTTTGCATAACTCATGTAGATACAGAAATTCAGAAGCTATGGGGCCACTTTTTCTGTTTCAGTGACTGTTTCTGTGATTCTACAAAAAGTGTAACAGATCCCATTAAAGAGTGAGAATATTAAAGCATGAGAGTAAGGCTGTGGCTGAATAAGTGGCAATAAGAGCATATGTTGGGCCTATAGGATCTAGATTAAGTGAAAGAAAACTTTTGTCAGGCAAATACTACAACCTCCAGGCAAACAAGATTCTTTTCCTGAGCTTTAAAAGGATCTTCTATTTTTCCTCTATAATGAACCAAATTTCGGCATTTTCTATTTTTCTTTCTGAGACATGACTTTTCAAAATAAAAGTAAATAAAAATAATAAATAAACAAAATAAAAATAAAAGTAAAGTAAGTTCTAGACTTTCAGCAAGGTTGTTTAGCCTATGTCACGGAGAATGATTTACATCCAAAAAGTCTCCTATTCCTCTCTTTCATGCCTGAAGGCTCAGTTTCTGCATTTCTGTGCTGTGCAGGAATTAGGAACCAAAAGAGGACAAAGACTATGATGGTTCCATTTGTTTGGTTATAAATCAAGGAAGTCTACCAATCCTTAAAGTATGATTTATGAAATAGTAATCTTTTCTGGAAACTGATGTATATGGTACATAAAAATAAATGCCTTTGATGACGGACCCCAGTTCATTAAGATCTCACTCACAGCCAAGAAAAAGGTAGAATGTGCCCTATTCTCTCTGTGGTTACACAGAGAAATATTGTGTGGTGTGATAAAATATCTCTACTTGCAGTTGGGCTCCCTAAGAACCTCTAAACCTGCTGTTATGTACAGCTAGAATAGCAGAATGAAATAAACAGAGTAATTTGAGAAAATATTTTCTTAAACTGACAGATGGAGATTTTAGCGTTGTGGTGTTAGAGAGAGGTCATTGCTAAACGTTTCTGCTGACTGTGCATGTTATATGCAGACATAGAATAACTGTATGTTAAAGAAATTGGGGGTTTTTAAACATATTTAAACAAATACTGAAAACTTACTTTTCTTGAATATATATGATTACAGGCTCGCTTCACGCTGCTTCTTCTCAATTCTTTTTTCAAATCTTTTCTTGTTCCCTCTCTGTCACACATTGTGCAATGGTGTGTGGAAATCTAACTCCTTCTTTCGCTCTAGATTTTAAATTTGGTTGAGAATGGGACACAGTTTTCTTAAATAGATTTAAAAATATATGCAATCTTCTAGGCCGGATCAATTTCATTTTTAATGTACCCAAAGATGTTCTGCTTCAGATTTCAAAAGAGGCTAGTTTTTATATGAATTCAGCTCTGCATTCCTCTTTAAGAATTTAATTACAGATATTGTCAGGCCAAAATATTCTTTCCTGAGACAAAAGCTTGCTTTAAGCCTACTTTTCATCCTCACAGTGAAAGTAAACAGCAGAGCATGTTGTCTCAAATTGAGATGGATGTGTGACAAGCGGGGAAATAAGTGGAAATAAAATCAATTTTTCCCTACTAGTGTCAAATTAAAAGCAAAGTAAGCTGTAGAAGTTGCAATAGCAGAAGTGACAATTGAAACAAGTGTTCTGAACAAACAAATGACCAATAGAGAATCAATTTTAACTTTGATAAGGGAAAAGACCCTTTCTGTTTGTGATCCTACAATGAACGAGTATTCAAGTTCCAAAGCAGCAACAAAGGACTCCACATAAACAAATTAAAGATATAAAAATGGTGAAAATTAATTGGAAATTATTTCCACAGAATGGAAACTCTTTATACAGCCCAATATACATATTCTCTCACCTTTTCACAAATTCAAAAAAGTCTTGAGACAAAAAAAAAAAGATAGCATAGAAATTCAGATTATTTTTGGTTTATTTTCCCCCTCCTTTTCTGTTCCTTCAGTTTTTCTGCCTTTCTTGTAACACCTTTAATTCCCTCTATGTACCTTGAGGATATTCTCCTCCTTTCATGGCATTGATGGCAATATCTCTTTTTCTTCGCTTCTATTCAGGCATGCTGGCCTAAAAACTCATATGCCACCAAGGCCAGGAACCAGAAACTTACAGTAGAGCAGATCTTCCCACATGGCCTGTAAGTAATCCAATTGCTGCTTAGCTGGGAATTTGGACAGCTGACTTCAGCTGTGTGGGAGCTCAGTAATGAGTTGCTCTGATGATTGGAGGCTGATGCTTGTGGTAAATTGTGATGTATATTGGGGATATATTCCACTCTCTGGATGCTCTTTCAGAGAGAATACACTTCAAAAGTTTTTTTCTTGTGCAAGAACAAGAGTAAAATCCTATCTGCTCTTCCGCTTTTCTTTCTTTCTACTTGGGATAAGCTTAAAGCCAGTCACTTTCATGTCTAAAACAGGCACAGATAAATATCTAAACAATTCTAGCTACAAGATCAAATAACGTGTGAGGCAGTCTCTGTGACTGAACATCAGCCTCCTAAAATGAGGCCAATCAGCACATATTTTGCCTAGGCTGCTTTGTATAGACAGTTCTCCAGCATATGACGTAAGGACATACCTATGATCTCTGTAGTCCAGGCATGATTATATTCTTGTTGTTAAGAGTCATTGCCCCGTAAATGAAACTGGTAACACATGAACAGTATGGACACATCATTTTTTGCATTTACTGAATATTTCCCACATTATATGTAGAACACTTTTGTAACTGTACTTTCACAAAGCTAGAGAACAATTATTTTAAATTTTATGAAGAAATCTCAATAATTACACGGTGGTCATAAAAACTGTTAGAAGTCCTCTTAAGTTTTTTTCAATATCATGAGATTGAAGCAGTGATGCTATACCATCAATCTTTTTTTCCCACCATCTGCTACAACTAGTGCAGTGAAAAAAAATGTGTTAAATGCAAAATATGAAAGTAATTTTTTAATATACTGTTGAAGGCTGAAGGAATTTTTCAGCTATAAATTTAGTTGTTGCATAATTAACACAAATTGACATAACACTTTGTAATTATATTCTTTATTAATAAATTCTAATTGTAAAAACACATGGATTTAATTGACATTTAACGTTAGCTATTGCAAGCTTGATATCAATTAACACACTTATCAAATGTCAATTACCAGTCTTTCAGTTTTAATTACTGTGAAATTGACTTGCCATGGGCTACCTTTTTAAATGTTAATGTATTAACAGTGTTCACAGATTTGATGTAATAAATATGGCATCTAATGCGTGCTTATTGCTTAAACCATTTGACTACATTATATGAAAATTTAAGTGTATTTCCTTCATACTTATTAAACAATAGCAAGAAGCTCTTTAACTCATTAATTTACCATGCAATTAAGTTTGATGCCAGTTTGAAGTACTTATCTCACAGCATTCAGAATAGTTAGTCAAAAAGGCAGGTCACAACTTTAAACCAGCATCAGTAGACATTATTAGAATTATTTCTGAGCATTGTATTTTGCTTTTTAACAGAAAATTGTCGTACACCTCCCATATTTTCTTGTGTTACCTATATAAAGTAACACTGAGCTAGATACCACATTCATTTAAAACAGAACAAAAAAATCCATCATGCACAACTCTGCAAGTTCAGCTGCTGGTGATGATCCTGTCAAGTGGATTGAACAAACGTGTCCATCCTCTCCTTCCCTTATTTATGACCCTGCTGATGGAACTCAGCCATAATGCTGATATAAGATTTTGGCTGCCAGGAACACTTTTGAGTTGACATCTTTTTTACTGGCGTTATCTTAAAGGATGAAAATTCCATTGTGTCAAATAATTATACCAAATTCAAGGGTACCATTTTATTTTAATCTGTAAAACTGACATACTTTATGAGGCTAGGTGCTATCCCCACTTTAATGGAAAGTGAGATGCAGTAAGGTCAAGTGATTTGCCTGAAGTCTTGAAGCTTGGCAGTAGTAGAAGTATTGAAAATAAATTCTGGTTCAAGTTACATTTTTGGAGTGGCAAGAGGATCAGACTTTCCCAAAAGCTGTGTATAGTGGAGACAGATGAAAGGACTGTTAATCACAGGCCTTCTGGAAAGGAGGGCTGCTTATTTAGCAGAATAGAATGAATATTTAAAAAGACTTTTCAGAGTACTGTAGAATAAATGCATATATCTGTAAGTTATTATGGCTTAAGGGCTAGCTATTAAGTGAAAGGATCAATGCATTAAATAGTAGATGCAGAACTTTTTGAACTAGAGCTATGCGAATCATGATCTTCCAGTCTGCTAATGAAACACATGCGCACACAAAGTCAGGGCTCAGACTTTGCATCAGACCAAACTGTTGGACTGGATTTCTCTTTTAGGACTGCTAACAAAGCTGTGATTTCCTCTGTAATGAAGGCAAACTCTCTCTGCAGTTTCTGGGCTAAAGGCCAACCCTACAATGGGAGCGGCCAGCCCTCTTTGCGCTTTGATAGCCAGGAACTTAAAGAGACACTTTGCAGACGTCAGGCAAAGAATTTAGATTAGCTAGCACTTGGACAAAGGAGGTCAGTTGTCAATGAAGTTGTAGACTGCAGATCAATCCTACATTTTCCTGTGTCTTTAGAAGCAACATCTAATTGAGCTGAGAGTTATATGTTTATTCTTTATGGTCTTCATCTGTGTTTTCTGCTCCTTTACATTGTGCACTAAGACCTACTCAGCTTTCAGCACTGGCTATAGCACTTTCTACTCCTGATGGCAGGTGGCACTTTGGAGTTATTTGCTGAAGCATACTAGTTCCTTAGGGGTTTATAGCACTTTTGACATAAAATAAGATAAAAATTCAACTTTAAGCACTGTATATGAATTGGTCTTACTGGGCTCAGTAAAGAAGCAGCTCCTTTTAACAGCCAGAAAGTTATCCTGTTTAAATTTTTCTTATAACCAGAAACTTATCACATGCTAAAATGCAATAATCTTAATCTTGTTGTTTCATATAAGCAGATGCTTACTTGAGGACCAGTTTGTCCTCTACTAGAGAGCTGCTTTCTTTCTTTTTCTTCCTTTCTTCCTTTCTTCCATGTTCAGTTGGTGTTTACTCAGCTGAAGTTGCTCAGTTGTCTATAACAACAGCTTATGCCTCTTTGTAGAGGCATAAGGGCTATCATCCCTGCTGGCAGGAGAATCCCATCTGAATCACATCTGTATCACACATTAAAAACCATTCTGGTCTGTAAAGGTATAGATAGATCATCTCTCTTATGCTTCTTTCCAGTGAAAGCTAATTACCCCTATCTTTTTCCCTCCCTATCCAAATATAAAATGTCTAGAGATTTTCAAAAGGGTAAGTACAAAAAGGGAGGGAATAAGAAGGAGAAGAGAAATCAGTAATGATGCTTGGCTAAAGAGCAAAAGCTCTTCCATCTAGGGATGAATGCTTTCCAAAGTGGCCACACCTGCTTTCTCACATGTAGTTTTCACATATGTTGGTATCATGATTGCATATAATAGTTATGAACAGAAGAATGTAATGAATTAATGAAAGAGTGATTTCCAAATTAATCTATTGTCTCTTTCTAGTTTCAAAAGTCTCAGGGTGCCAATAGAGTTCTATTGCATCTACAAGTTTATTGTAACAGTTTGATTGCTGCTACTTTATCTAATACATTTCAGTGGGAAAAAAGTATACCCCAATGGTGGCAAGTCAAAGAATAATATTAAACCATCAGCTCTACAATGCTCTTGTGACTTTGCATATGAAGAATCATGTTTTATCTGAACTATTTTAGTGGAATTTTTGGAAGTGAAAATGTTGAGTTGTCATCAATGAGTGCATTTAATCAGAATGTCTCCCCTTGATTGTTCCTTCCAAAAAATGTCTCAGAAATAACAGTATCATTTAAGATTATATTTTAAAATAATATAATCGAAAAAACGTAAGGATACTGCAGCAGTCTTACTGTTTGGAAAAAGGGGTTAATTGTATGTTTAACAACAATTTATGACAAATATATGGCATTTCTATAGCTTGTAAGGTAATTTTGTCTTCATTAAGCAGTTTTACTTAAAAATAACAAAACAGTATGGAGTTAAGTAGAATATTTCAGAATACCGAATATTTATAATGCATGCATATGAACACCAGCAGTATAAAAGGAAATATGCTTGTGTGTGCATATATGTATGTTGCGAGACGGTATAAAAAATATAATTAACGAATCACAAGGAATCTTTGTGATTGATTCTTAGAGCCATAGGATTAAACACTTGTACTGGGAACTTTTGATTGACTTCCCGGCAGCCCGTCCGCTAATCCATCTCTCCTGAGACTTAATTTCACGCTTCAAACACTGAACAGTTTTGGACAGCTGCCATTTAAAAATAAACAAGCATAAATAAACCATCAGTAAAAAAGTGCTTCCCTCCTCCAAACCACCAAACAGAAGCACATCATGATGAAAAACAGGTCTGTTTTTTCCTTTGTAGGCAGAAATTTCCCCAAATATAAGCAGAATCCAGGTATATGACAGCCTATACTCCTATCACGTTTGTGATCTGTCACTTAGAAATGTTACGTAACTTCTCTTTAGATACTAGAAGTATGTATGGTCTGTAGATTAACAAACCTATCCCTCCTAGAGGAAGAAGGATTATGAACCAGAAGGTGCTATGCTACAGCATAGTTTCATAGTTTCTATGCTACAGCACAGTTTCTAGTAAGACAGACCACAAGAGTTGCTCCAAAAGTAATGCCTCCTTTTTTTTTTTTTTTTGGTTGTTGTCATGATGTCAGAGGTGGACATTGATAGTATAGCAGTTGAGGCTGAACCTTCTTGACAACATTTCATTATGTTTTGTTGCTGTGCAACAGATGACAGCAGAGGGGCAATTTGGCAAATTGGTGTCTGGCATGAAGATACAGATGAAGCAAAGGTGTGGAACTGGATTCTTCCATGCAGAAAAAATGGCACCCGCTGACATTCATCAATGCTTGCTGAACTTTTATGGCGACAAAACAGCGAGTGTGATCACAGTGAGGTGGTGGGTGGTGCGTTTCAGCAGTGGTGACAGCGGTATGAAAGACAAGCCATATTCTGGATGGTCATGAAAATTTCTATTAGTGCGGCATGCAGGCTCTTGTTCACTGATGGCAAAAATGTACAGCTAATGGTTGTGAGTATGCTGAAAAGTAGTGTTTTGCAGCTGAGAATGTGTTCTATCAACTAGTGTTACTGTGCTCTCTGTATCTGTTGGATATAAAATAAATAACGGAAATTAATAGGAGGCATTACTTTCAAGGCAATCTATGTACATGTCTTAGAAGTTGTCCAAGGTACATTTCCACAAGTATGAATATATTTGTAAAAGTAATTTATATCCTTTGCGTCTGGCTGAGTTTCATTTTGGAAACAGTTAGATGCTGGGTCAAGTATAGCCATTCAAATTGTAACTGCAGTGATCTTTCAAAACTTCAGGCAGAATATGTGACTTAGTTGCCAAGGATGCCATTGCCAGTTTTACTGGATTCTCAATAAAACCTGAGATACATAACAGTGAACAAAATGTTACTGTGATAGCATGCCACATGTCAGAACTGAACTGAACATCCACTGATATGAGAGTCAACTTTTAAAAATTCAGTGTGATAAAAATGTTTCTATCAGTGCTAATTAATGACAATAAATCACTGATTTTTTTTCCTGTGTATATTAAAATTGATGAGAAAAAGATAAATGCCCAATTAAATCTGAGGCAGTTTTAAAGGACACTTTGGATCACAGCCATCCATATTTCCTCACCTATTTTACAGAATTGTATCACAGATAGGATAAAACAAGTCATCCATTCATGCTCAACAAAGAAACAAGTTTTTCTTCCTCTATTCTCAGTATCAGCAGTTAGAATAGGATGCAGTCATAATAGGTATGATCCTTAAATACCTGATCTCAAGTAGTAAGCCAGATAATTTTATACATTTCTTCTACGTTAATAAAAAGTACATAAATTTTATTTTACTGTGGATATAGTTATAAAAAATTATCACTAGATTCAGTAACACAGTCCAAAGCAACTGGACTAGAGAAATAGAGGATTTACTAGAGAATATAAAACAAGCTATCCTTCCTTACTTTTACTCTTTATTTCTGTTGCTACTTGAGTAACTTATTTTAATGGAAATCAAGCTTCAAAATTGGCATACGGGCTGTTAAAGCAATAGAAAGTAGAAGCTTCTCTCTCACTTGCCAGTGAATTTCGAACATGTGTCGTGACATTAGGTTACAAAAGCTGTAAAAACATATCTCAAATATTTTTAAAAATGAGTATGTAATTGTACAATCAAGAAAAAAAATCTTCAGAAACTTTTGTACTAGGCACAATGATTTTAATTTGTCTTATTAAAAGATTTTTAACTATTCAAATATTTACTAAGGTATAAATTAATTAGAGCTGAGCTGAAAAACAGATATGTCTCAAACAGTGAGAAAGCAGAAGTTGTATTCTACTGTCTTTCAGTATCTTTAAGGAGATTGTAATTGCTGTAATTGTTGTAATGACTGTAATTGCTTTTCTAAGATGCTAATATTTAATGACACTCATGCATTATTATTTCTGTTAATGATCAGTTTTTAAGCAACAATATTCTTTTGCTTAGTTAACATTATTATGCTAGTGTCATCATGCATGAGACAAATACAAGAAATTGAATAGCCCTTTGTTGTATGATGTGACTTTAAAATATTAGAAAGATTTTCATGTTTTATGCCTCAACACTTTTTCTATTAAAATAAAGTGATTTTTCAGAGTTACCAGAAGAAGAAGCAGTGTGTATTTTCATGATCACAACTATAGCTTTGTAGGTATGTTAGAGCATCATAAGTCTCTTAAAATGGAAATAATTCAGGACTTTTGTTAATCTTGGGATGATAATGAAAGTAAGGGTAAGAGTTAAACAGTTATTATGTGCTGGGTGCTGTACATATCCAAACTAAGTAAAGTCTTTGCTTCACATCTGAGAGTGCCCTATTTCAGTGCTGGAAAGAGTGTTGGGGTGGGGGGATGATATTTAATGAATAGTACCTAAACTGCAGAGATTTCAGCAAGAGCTGTAAAGTTCAAGTAATGAAAGCGGTTTTAGAAGAGCCTTCAGTAGTAAGAATTTGTTTAAACCTTTTTAATTCATAAGTAAGTTATGCATATTGTTGTTTTATATTGCCTAATTATTCTCCACTTTATTAATTACCAGAAATATTTACTGGCATATAAGGAGAGAGACTCCTACAATAATATCTCCAAGCAAAATTGGGATGTTTTAATAATGACCATCACTCTGACCTTTTTTATTATATTATTATCATAATTGTAAATCATAATTTCAGTTGTCATCTTGGCTCTCTAAATGCTTCAAATGCTTTCACCTTTCTTGTGAAAGGCAGGTTTGGATTTTAATGAAGTACAAGAACTGTGCAATTTATATGAAGGCGCAGTATTATTATACTTCTTTTTTTGACTCCTTTGAAGACAGCATTAGGAAAGATTTAGAATTAATACCAATCAATATAAAGGAGAATAGGAAATACGAGAAATTACTTCACAGAAATCTTTTCTTTTTACTGTTGTCCAGTAGTACAAAGTTATGTCTGAGTCATGGCCTGATGGAGGAAGAGAAGATGCATATAGGAGCCTAAACCCCACTGCTATACATTCTGGAATCAACCTCTAAGGTTACATTTGTCTTAACAATCCAGGATCCCTCCAAAGTATTGAAACTAATGTGACATGGAGCTTTCTAGCTGCTAAACCCAAATGAGAACATGAAAATTGACAATAGGTGTGGAGCTTGTATTATTATTCAGGCTCCTGAAATAGGGCCACGAACTGTTTGGGAGAATACTAGTTAAAAGGAGCCAGTTTTGTGCTAGAGAATATTTTAATATTTTCACTGTAGTTATTTGTTTTCCAGTACCCACGTCCACGAACTAGACATGGTCACTGAGTATAAAAGGTCTTTGTGTAGTATCCAGGACAGATCAGCCCAAGGTGATTACGATATAAAAGTATGTGATTGTGTCAAGCGTCAGACACACAAATCACTCTTCTGTTGCCCATTAAGTCTCTATTTAACAATCTTTTATTTGCACTAGATACTTGGCATCCACTATCTTTCATATTTGCTCTTATTAGATTTACTCTATTTCTTCACCTCATTTTTATGCTGATATCCTGAAATGTGTTATGGTACCAATAAATAAAGTCTGAAAGACCACGAAAATAAATGAAAAGGATTCCTCTTAGTGTAAAATTTAGCACAGCACTGTCTAAGCTGATTATTTTGTTCCATTTAAGTTCATTGTTCTATCATTCCATAAATATCTCATTTTCATCTCCAGCTCTTTTCTCCCAAATATACTCTAACTATCACACATTGCAAATTTGTCTTACACATTTCTAATATTTTGGCTTCTAATCTTCTTCTTCTATAGACATAACGATTCAATTTCAGTTCCCATTCTCTGTTCTCTTTCTTAATACTTCTTTTGAGTTAATGCTGTTAATTAAGAATTGAATTGTCTACTTCTTCCATAAGATGAATTATATTCGTATAAAACTGAATGATGCCTTTTCTCAAGATATTGCTTTTTGAGGTTGTATTTATTAGCGTCTCTAAACAAATATCTATTTAAATCAGTTGAACACTCATTTTATTACTAGCTTTTTCCACAAAGGAAGTGTTTGGGATTTTCATATTTTCATACTATTTCTGCATAAACAGATCTGATCTGACACCACCGCATAATTTCAATACATTATTTGAAGTATATTTCTTTAGTTCATTTATTTTAATATATATATTTAAAAAATTAGCAAATATACTAAGATGATAACCTTTTGCCCAGCGACTCACAAACTTCTTGTATTACTGTTTAACAAAAATCAACAAGAGTTGTGGCGAAAGCAATACCATTCTTTATTCTTGTCTTAATTTTCTTTCAGTGTTACATAGATAGAACCTGGGTCTGGTAACATATCACCTGGAAGCCAGGTTTTCGGGGAGCTCTGTCTCCAGGTGTCTTCTCTTATACTGTTGCTTAAAGAAGAGAGCAAATCATTAACATAAACTTGTAGCGTAAGCTTGTCTCAACAGTTCAACAGCAAGTGAAATTCCCTTTACAAGTCCATTTGAACATGTAATGAACTATTATGCTTACCTGTGTTTATTAGGCTGTTTCACCTTCTCCTGCCATGGCGAAAAGAGGAAAGTCTCCTAAAATCATTACTATATATCTCAAAGGTAATTAAAGTTTGATTCATCAGAAAATGATTCATACTACTGAAAAATAAAACAGTCAAGATTCGTTCACACAATATTGAAAGCTCTCAATCTGAAAATCTTAGTAGTCAAATTGTTCCTTAATATTTTCCAGCAATCTTTATTTGGCAAGAACATCTACATACTTGGGAAATATATCTGTGTTCTCTGGCAGAAAGTGTTTCTACTGTAAATATATACCAATTACTGTTTTATTCTCTTTTTAGAAATAGAGAAGATAATCAGTGTGTTTATTTTTTAACCCTGAAGTACTCTCTGATGCCTCACCGATAACTACCCAAAGGCCTGAAATTCACCAAAAGCATTATATTTACTTGAGGAGACTGGGTGAAAAAGCAATAGAATCAGAGATGTATTTCTTATAAATTCATGCAGGTTTGCCTGCAGAAGCAAAGTAATCCTATTTCCTGGCATTTATATCAAATTTCAGTGAAATAAGGGAATATTTTTGAAATTAACAAGCCAGTTCAGAAACTGTATGTTATTTTGATTTGAATTCCATTTGCTAGTACAAATAGACATCACCGCCACAAAAAAAAAAAAAAAAACACCCAACAAAAAAAAAAAAAAAAAAAAAAAAAAAAAGGCAACACAATTGTTTACAGGAAAGTGTAATCAAAACATTTAACAATGCTGCATAAAATTCATTTAAAGCATACAGCTGCCTGTACTGCTTTCTTCATTTGGCTGGTTGGTTGGTTGGTTTTCTCCTTTTCGTATTGATTGTCTATTTGCATTCTAGATTGCATCATAGTTCAGCACATTTCTTCAATCAAAATTATTGATATTTGCAGGGACAATCAGACCTAAATACTGAATACTGTGCTGCATCCCTCGAATTAAACTGTTTCCATTCAGGACCATCTTCTGCAAGTGAGGCTTTTTCTTTATATCTGGAGGTAATGATCCTGTTTTAACTTCTACACACCAGCATAACAAAAGTTAAATGTCACCTTGTTTTGACTAGTTTTGTCTTAATCCGTTATATTAGTTTTGTTTGTTTATTTTAGGAGGGTTTGAACAATACTTATTTTATAAAAGAAATAGAAGCTTCTTTTTGTGACCAGTGAAAGTTATTCCTTGTAGAAATTATTCACTTTTGATCATGTTTATCCACGAATACTACATGCTGTTCTGGGCTACAGAGAAAATAAGTAATAAAGAAGACAAAATTTAGCAATCTTGTGCCATGTAAATGTTAAGTTTCCTCATTTCCTATAAGAATAATTTATGTATGTTCCTCCTATATTATGTTCAAGAAGATACTAATTCTGAAACAGTTTACCACAGAAAGAACTAATTATAAGTGAAACAATCTGAGTGTGTGCACACTCAAATATGCAGTATTTATGAATGAGGACAAGTAATGCATTTCATCACAGCCATTGCCATTCTTCATGCTTACAAAATTAATTGTTTGCAGGGGTGATTGCTGGGCTTGGAGATCTCCACAGTTTCCTCTCTGGCTTCTGCTTCCCACTTTTAAAATTAAAATAGGTCCTTACTAACTGCTGAGTCCTCATAGTTGGGGCAGAGACAAAGCATAGATGTGAGGCTTGGCCATGAAATGAATGAGCTGAATGGAAATGGAAATTAGTTGGGCCTGGACCAGATTAAACTCCTTTCAGTGGGACTGGATTTATACTGGAGGGGAGTCAAAGGACACAAACCAGTGCAGAAACCTCCTGTGTGAATGGACTTGTGTGTTAATAGTCCTCTTGGGAATGAGAGTACTTGAGGATGCAAAGCTTTATTCTTGTCAACTGTTTACTCAAAGAACACTCTCTAAGGCAACTAGCATTTTTCTGGGCTCTTAACTAATCATGTTAACAAAAGCTGTGGTAGGAGCAGAACCACCTAAAAAGCGAATCTTGCCTGTCACCTGAATAGTCTATATTTTTTATAATGATAGCTGCAAATGTGACTTACTGTGTGCTAAACATCCCTTAAGTGTAAATAAGCTCATCACTTAAAAACCAACCAAACAAACAAACAAAAAACCAGGACACTCAGTAGCAAAAAGAAACAGTAACAGTGGGGCAGTGTATGCATAAACCTGCAAGCACATTTATACAGAATAGTATTGAGTTTCTTTTAAACAGTTTGGCAAATACTCTTCTTCTGAAATTTTAGACATTGTTATATATAAAAAGAATTACAATATATATAAAAGAGAGTGTACCAAGCAGGCTATTACGTGAGTAAATATTTGGGATAGAAACTGTCATCCAGTTAAAATGTGCAATACACAGAAAACTGTGACTTCTTAAAATTTAATTCCTTACAAATCCTTTGGATTGACTGGAAAATTTCTCTGTAGGAAGTCTTCACAACATACTGAAAGTTTCTTCAACATGTAGTAGCAGCAGCTCACTGTATCTCTGACAGCAGTAGAGCCAAACAACAGAGAAAGCAGATCAGCTAAGATAGAACACACTAAAATAAAAATCTTCAGCTTTTTGAACAACATGTTGGCCACGAGCTGGCATTGTAAACTTGTGGCCAAGACAGCCAATGGTATCCTGAGTACATTAAAAACAGTGTGGCCAGGAGGTCAAGGGAGGTGATCTTCCCCTTCTACTCTACCCTGTCCAGTTCTGGGCTCCTGTTGTGGTTTGAGCTGGCAGTGGCTGGAAGAAAAAAAAAAAAAAAAACCACTCATGGGTTTAGATAAAAGCTATTTACTAAGACAGAAAAGGAAAATAGAATAAAAATAACAGTAATGATAATTATATACAAAACAAGATATGCACAAAGCAATTGCTCACCACCCACTGACTGATGCCCAGCCAGTCCCTGAGCAGCAGCCCCTCCCCAGCTAACTCCCCTCGGTCTTATAGTTCACACAATGTCATATGGTATAGAATATTCCTTTGACCAGTTTAGGTCAGTTGCCCTGGTCCAGCTGCCCCTAGTCCAACTGCCCCTCCCAGCTCCTTGTGTTCTTCCAGCCCCCTTGCTGGCAGGGCAGTATGAGAAGCTGAGAAAGCTGAAATGTCCNCTCCTTGTGTTCTTCCAGCCCCCTTGCTGGCAGGGCAGTATGAGAAGCTGAGAAAACTGAAATGTCCTTGGCTCTGTAGCGCCAAGTGTACAGCAAGTGAAAACACCGGTTTTGTTTTCCTTCTAGAACCAAAACATAGCCTCATACCAGGCTGGATACTAAGACAGCCCTCCAATTCATAAAAGATAGGGATCTCCTAGAAAGAGGCCAGCAGAGTGCCCTAAAGATGATAGAGGGCCTGAAGTGTCTCTCATTCGAGGAAAGACTGTAGACAAGAGAAGAGTGAGAGGGGATTTTATGAGTGCTTACAACTGTCTAAAGGGCAGCAGTCAAGTGAGCTGGGCCAGGCTTTTTTTAGTGGTGTGTGGTGACAGAAGAAGGGGCAGTGGGCTCAAACTGGAACACAGGAATTTCCACGAAAGCATGCGTAAGAACTTCTTTACAGTAAGGGTGACAAAGCACTCGAACAGGCTTCCCAGAGAGGTTGTGGAGTCTCCTTCTCCAGAGATATTCAAGACCCATATGGATGCCTACCTGTGTGACCTACTCCAGGGAACCTCCTTTAGACGTGATGATCTCTAGAGGTCCCTTCCAACCCCTGCAATTCTGTGATTCTGTGATTTTCTTCTAAGAGGAATTTCTTCTAGTCCCTCCTGAGTTCCTGACAGATTTAAGTCCCTTACCTAATATTAATTTTAATCACATCTTTCTAGAGGACATAAAAAAAAATCTGCTGTTCATCAGCTTTATAGAGGACATTGGGAACGTAAAAATGTTTGGTGTTGTTTGCATGCAAGAACACACAAAACGTAGATCAGCTTAAACATTTTCAAAGGATTCATTTCACTGTTCCTGTCCAAATTCTACCTCTTCTGGAATTTAGTGCAGTTTTTTCTTGACTCATCTTTATTTTTCTTTACTTTTTGTAGAGACATTTATCTAGAATATTGTTAATATTGCCCTTATGTGGCTTTTCGGCAGCTTACTTTCTTATCAGCTAAAGAAATTCTACCTTCTTTGGTGTCCTGTATGTGCTACCAGAAGTAGTCACCTCATGTTCAGTTGGTAGCTTCTTTTCAGAGCTCACCGTTCCCTTCCTTGATAGCCATTTATATACAACTTATGGAAAATTAACAAAAAAAACCATCCTGAAATTGGAAAAAGAGACACAATCTTGCTTTACTTCTCTTGGAACAAACACCAATGTATGTAAACGACTATTTGAAAAATATTTATATAAAACTAGATTTCATTTTTAAAACATTTTAGAATAATTAAAACCTTAAGTATTCTTGTCTTAATTTTATTTAACATATAATTTTCACCATTGAAAAGTGTGTTTTTTAACAAAGGAAAAGATTTGGTAATTTTTTTTCTCAGTTCCACTATGAACTTAGAATTTTTGTCTAATTAATTAGTATTTTTACATAAATTCCCATTCTGTGCTTGATTTTTTTTCTCAGGGAAGCAAGGTCATAAAAAAAAAAAATACATCTGGGTTTTGCCTGTGTAAGAAGCTGAAATGTTGCTAGTGCCTGCATCTGAAGCCAGGATGCAGTATAGTTTCCACTTTCTGAACAGTAATATTTTCAGAATGTCCCCAAAGGCTCAGTGCATAGGGAATTGTATTGTCTAGGGATCAAATGTTTTTATAAATTCCTCTATTGAAAGAAAAAGATATTCTATTGTAGTGTTATCTTACCAAAAATAAAGTATTGATGTATTGTGCTAACTTGCAAACATTTGGTTTGTTCAGCTCCATTCTTCTAAAGTGAATTTGATACACAAAAGCCCAAATTTCTTGCTGAATTCTGACTAAAGATAGAGACATCTGATATGCTTCAGCCATCTTCAGTCTTATTGGTGGTAAATGTAAATAATTGTGCATGTGTCATAGTTTGCAGGGGGTTACATTGCTATGTGCAATGTTACATTGTGCAACATCCACTGCTCTCCCCTCATCTACTCAGCTGGTCATGACATAGGATTGACATAACAATCGTAGAATTTCTAATATGAGCACTTTAGAAAGTTAAACCCACGTGTTTAAAGACTGTCTAATTTTATTTTGCTTATGGTGCCTGATGAAATGAGATGGTAATTTCAAAAGCAGTTTTAACAATCCTAATATAGCTTAGGAGTTTTTCTCTTTTTAACAACATATACAACGTAGCACACGCTCTATTCCTCATTTGAATTGACTCCTATTTCTATTCAGGTAGTCCATTTATTTAACACAAACTTAGTTTTCAGCATTGTGTATTTATTTGTTTGATCATTTCATTTCCATATATTCAAAAATATATTTATTTTATGTCTTGCACGCTGAGCAATTTGGATTTCAACTTCAGGTCAATCAAGTAGTCCCTGGAATGAGCAGGTTTTTATAGAGAGCAGTTCTACCCATTCCTCTGGATCCCTTTCAGTACAGAGAAACTAGTAGAGTGAACCAGAAGAACAACTTCTATCAAACTGACAGAAGTCTGTAGGCACTGCAAGAAGGGTAATTCTCATTATCCGTAGTTATTTTTTCCGGTGTCTGGAAATACAAAGAGAAGGACTTTAACATTCCTAGTGAAATGCACACAATCTACTCATCTTTGAGACAGAAGCAAAATATGCCTTCTCAGCATCCCCCATTACCAGGACATCCCCCGCATTTAGTAGGGGACCCACATTTTCCCTACTCTTCCTTTTGCTGTTTACATACTTTAAAAAAACCTTCTTATTATCCCTTACTTCCTTTGCCAGCTTCAATTCCAGGTGGGCTTTAGCCTTCCTTGCCGCATCTCTGCAGGCCCTGACAACATTCCTATACTCCTCCCAAGTGGACAGGCCCTTTTTCCACATTTCATGGACCTTCTTCTTCCCTTTCAGCTTATCCATGTGCTCCTTGCTCGTCCATGCAATAATAATATTTAATTGTTCATTACAGTTTGCAGAATGTTTTACAACATAAAGATACACAGGTCTCATTTGTAGCTAAGGTATGATGTTACCCAGCATCACATAGCAAGCCAATGATGAAGCAAGAGTTACAGTACAGGCCCTCTTGAACCTGTTGGATGCTTTGCATTGGAGCCTACATGATGGCAGGTTGAGGGAGAGAGGAATTTGACTCATTCATTGGTTTCAGCTGTCTTTCGTTTCCCACAATTCCTACAGCAGATTTCTTATGTTCTTTACCAAGCTCCTTTGACTAGTTGCTTGTTTAACAGAGCTTCCATTTTCAAACAGCACTTCTTGTGCTTTTACAGTTGTTAATGTTGAGCAAGGTTTTTCACTCAGCGTTTTAATGTAATTCATGAGAGTGGGGGAAAAAAAAAGCAGTAGTACTAAGAAGGCTTAGTAGTTTCTGGCTTATCACAGTGAAATGTAATTTGTCAGGAACTGAGAAAGATGTATAAAACTTTGTTTAGCACTATCAATATAAACAGGATGTTTGAGGAAAGAATGAATTCACATGTTGTACTCTGGATTTCTGAATGAGCAAATCCCACAAAAACCCTGGGGAATTCTAACAAAGAATGCTGATAAACATTTATACTAAATCTCTAAGGAATGAGCCTTAATCTCAGCATTCTGTGGGAAGTAAACAGAAAAGCAACCAGGTTCTGCATCCTGACCTGGAAGAGATCCAGGTAAAGTGGTTTTTTCATGTGAAAGTTCCTCCAGCAGCTGCTGCCATTTTATTTCTCACAGGTAATGACTTACCTGCTTACAAATACATTACTCAGCCTCAAGGTTATGGTTCCCCTTGCAGCTTGCATAACTTTTCTAAGACTTTGTATGAAGCCTTCAATTTATATAAACCACTTTGCATAAATTTTAGAGATTTTTTGTCTTCCATTTTCAAAGACTGTTGATAAGACTCATCAACTGTCTATAGCAGAGAAAGAAGGAGAAAGAGGCAAAGTCAAAGTGTCGAGTTATTAAGAAAATTCAAATTTCATTTCAGAGCTTGACCCTAATTGCTTCAAACCATCTCCATGAAGAGGGACCTAATATTCTACATAAAATACATTTCTATCATGCCTTGTTTCCCTTTTGTGATAAGAATCTATCTTACCTCAATTTTTTCCACAGATACCTAATTGAACCTGAAATACGGCCTTTCTCTGCCCTTCCAGGAATTCAGGAGTAAAATGTGAAAAATTCATCTTAATTTAATAAAAATATTTCTGTATGCCTGCGTATTAGTTGAGTACACAGAAGTCCTTATTCCAAAAAACTGAATATTTAGCTTATAATTATTGTTTTCTTTTGTTTTCCTCCTTTTATTAATTCTATAAAGTAGATGATACAGCTGTTTCAAACAATAAATGGAGATCATGGGTTGGTTAAACATAGAAAGATATATTCATGCATATTTTAATAGATAAATGTGTATCTGGAGACCAAATTTTTGGTTTTATATTCATTTATTTTTTGTAACATTTTCACAAAGTAAGAAAGGACTCTTCCCTGTCATTAAACCCCTGGCTTCAAACAGATTTAAATACAGATTTTTTCCCTGTCCTTTTAATGAACCATGCTTCATCTTTCCCAAAGGATCTGCAAAATGCCTTACAATTAATTTTGATTAGTTTTTTTATTAAAATGTATGTATATTTGTTGAATAATATAATATTTTATTTATATATGATTATTTTCTGTGACTCCTCTCACCAACGTAAAAGTACAAAATTCGGCCATTAAATATCATTCCAGTAAAAGGTATTGAAGACCTAATGGACAATCTTAAGTATCTTGAACATGTAGCCTAAAAAAGTGGAGGTCTGCATTTTTTCCTAAACTGTTGTAATAGAGCACTTGACTATTTAGTGTGTTATCTGTTCAGCCTAGATGAAATAAAAAATGACACATATTATTCCTACAGGGACAGTCAAGAGGTCAAGTTATTTTTCAAGTTTTCTTCACTGTATTCTGTAGTCATATTTTTGTAAGCTCAGAAGATAGACTGCGTCTAATAAAGCTTGCATGTATAAGAAAATCAAATGACAAAGTATTTCATAATTTGTGATTGGGAAAGCAGTTCCTTGTGTTCAACAGTTGCTTCCTGACAGTTTGAAATTACACCCTTTCGAATGCTTAAGAACAGCCGTGCACGAGACCTGCAATCTGTCAAAATAAGGCTAAAAAGGGTGGCTCTGAAAAGACAGCAGTGCTTGATATCAGAGGACATCGTGCATCCCTCACTGGTTGTGTGAAATTCTGTGAGTTTGAAGGCCATGTCCTGGCGTGAACAGCCAAGGTGGGGATCGCTTTTTGCTGGCAGAGTACAATGTATGGACTTTCTGTTCTCAGCTTCTTCTCGTTTAATGCTGATTGCATCTTCAACCTGGCAGAGTTGCATTTCCTATGGTAAGTTGAAGAGGCCATCGTGATGAGGCCTGTCTTTCCTTGCTGTCTTTCCTTGAGGCTGCTCAAGAGGTTGCAATAAAGTAAATCTCTACAAGTTATCATTTATCAAAGTTATTCTTAAAGATATTAAGTAATCATAAACAGATTATAAACAAATCTATGTCTTGTACTATTTGTTTATTTTATGAGAGACTGATTATCCTTTAAGTCTTTCAAGAACCAAAGCTGTGCAGCACACCAATGTCATGCTTCTTTTTTTAGCTCTCAATATTGCTTTCTCTACTAGCATCTTCTTCTCCCACCTGTAATATTCAGGCAGAAAAATTTTAACTAGAGGACTGTAATAATGTAGGAGAAGGTACAGGCTAGGTGATGGGAAAGTTTATGACTTATGCAAAATACCTCTTGCCTCTACAGAAACTGCCTGGGACCAAAGATCAGCACTCCACTGTTTCCAGGAGTGGGAGACACCCATTGCAAACAACCAAAGTACACGTGTTACAAGAACAATATCTCATCGCAGTGAAATGTGAAAGAATCTGATGTGAGTAATGTTTTTGTGAAAATTAAAGGCCATGTACTGTTTCTTGATACAAATTCTACTTTTGCTCCGTGCATGGCAACGCAAAGAATTTGGCCTTCCTGAGTCTTACTCAGGAATATATGTACATCTATATATACCTAAGTATATCAGCATGAGTGAGCTGAAGATATGATTGGAATTATATAAAGTTACAGTTTTAATGGTTCCCAAAGGAATGTATATATATATATATTTGAATATGTTTAAGATCAGCTTAAAATAAACTATCCATGCATATATTTAAAGTATTATAAGGACAGATAATACTGAGAATTTTTCCTTTTATAGCCATCATTGGATCTCAAAGTTTTTGTTCATACATTTTACTGACAATGACATAATATTACGGATACATGCTATAAAGTTCCCGCTTGTTTTTGACGTGGTTGGCATGCTTCATCTATAAACCAAGGATATTCATGCATTCAATTTATGATGTGGTATATTTGATTAATGCTTACAACCTGTCTAAAAAAATCTAAGTTTTATTCTGTATACTTCCTTGTAATCTGAGCATGAACTTTCCATTACGGTTGTGATGCATACCCTATTTTCATGATACATAAGCATAGACCAAAGTTAGAGACCCTTTATCAAGTGTATCTTGTTATTCACCCTCTTTTAATGTATTGTTTTGATCCTTATCTGGGTAATCTGACATAAAGAGAGAACAGATTTATCAGACCAGCTCCTCTGATAAATTAAGCTCTTAAACATTTAACATGCTGTGAACTATCAAGAACTTGACTTTTGTCCTTTTTGTCTCTTTGCTCCCTCCGCAATTTCACTTACTAAGTATGATTCAACTTTAATTCTAGCATCCTGCCCCTAGTCAGTATCTAAATATTTGCCTTGCTCCAGGTTGCTAGCTTTTGTCTAATGAATTTGAAAAAAAGTAAACGATACAACTCCTTTTAATCCAATCTACTAATAAAGCAAAGCTATTAAATGCTTCACCCAATTTCAGCTGCAATTAATGATGGTTCTATGCCTTCTGTGAGATGCACATGAAAGGAGCCCCTGAGCTACAAAGAACACCAATAAAATCAGCAGGGTCACATGCGAAGTTCTGCTTTGTGTGTCACATTTTGATATCAGGCTTGGTTTTTTTCCTGCTATATGTAAAAATGCCAACTATATTTCTAGGAAAAATAAGAACACAGCAAAGTTTTTATACCCTGAAACACGCAACTTACAGAAAACTAATTGCTTAGAAATATGATTTTGAAGATCAGGACTTGTACTGGAAATTTAAACATATCCTTCCTTGACTATTAAGGCAGAGGCAAGATGATAGACAATGTTGCCAATTTTCCTGAAACCAATAGGACAGAGTGGAGGCAATAGACTCAAAAAGATTCCTTAAATGTATTATGTAGGAATAGATTGCAAAATAAATGTTTTTGGAACTATACAGGCTGTTTCTCCTTCAGGATTTTGCAAAGCATTTCATTAGAAGTGAAAGGTTATGGGCATGCCAGTGTTCTCACAGTTGACCTTTTATTAGATGACTTTCTAAAGTCATATAGACTCCCTCTGACAGTGCAAATGTATTTTCTTCAAATCACAGATACTCTGAACCTTGCATGAAAGCAGTCTAATTTAGAGAATTACAAGACTGTTAAGTTCAAGCTACTGAATAGAGAAACTTGATATAAGTTCCTCTGTAAAAAGTAGTTTACCTTTTCTGATTCTGACACAGATTTTTCATCCTTAGCTGCGCCCTCTACATCAATAGTGTTTCTCTTTCTTTAACTTCTCAACATGGGTTAAAGGGGTTAAACAGAGAAAGCAAAAGAAGTTTTCAAAAAACATCTGCTTTTGATATTGATTGCTGGTTTGTGCTATAAATTATGTTCTGCTGAGTAAAAGACTCCAACTGATCTCTTGTTCCTCAGGCTAAGGAAATTAAGAATAAAAGGCTTCTGCAAAATTAGTATCTATCCATACATTGACAGCCCAGGATTTGTGAATGCTTTCGAAGAAAACCAACTTATTTTTTGGGTAAGTGTCTGTAGTGTTTAATGAGCAACGGTGCCATTTCCCGCTCAGAGGCACTATCTATGGACTGAAAGAACTTGGACAGGATTTGATTTTTTTTTTCCCAACAAAAACTAACGTTTAGAGGCACTGGTGGGGAAAACTAGAAAAAAAGATTAAAGTTCTAATCTTCTTATCTGTATGTTTTCTGAAACAATTCCACTTAAAAGAAAAATTAAGTATTTATTGTGTGATAAAAAGAATATTTTTTTTGCTTTGCTGCTCAAAGGAAATTGGTCTCTACAACTCTCAGCTAAATGTCTTCATTACTGAATTACTAACACTGTAGAGATGAGTCTCTCATTCTCTCAGTTTCAAGTGTACTCATACAGAACAGGAGTTTCGGTATGAAATAGGGCATGAGCATAATGTTTACTTCAGGAATTAGTGAATCTTAAAAGTGAAATCAATCCAAAACAAAATTCTATAACTGAAGAAAATTGAATGCATTGTAAAATACTTCAATTAGATTTGTCTTCAACGATTATTATAAAATATCTCTTAATAACAACAATAAAAGATTATGAACTTAATGCACAGAAACCAGAGAAAATGGCAGAATTCTGATCAGATGTAGTGAGAGAAGGTTTGATTCCATACTAATTCCAGAATATATAGGCTTAGATCAATATTTTTGAATAACCAGTGTTCGTCTTTGAAAAGTTAGATTAGGAAAGATAGGTCTGTATAACATTTAACCTGTGATCTGGATGAAGTATGACACTATTTCTTAAAAATGCCTTTAAAATAAGATTTTTCTCATCTTGAATTTAGGTCTTTGCTTCTTTTTGTTATGATTGTGTTCTAAGAACAAGCATGGAGAAAAAAACAGCCAAGATGTGCTTGCTATAGAGTTTCTCAGGGAATATTTTTTAATATGAATTTCATGAATCTCTGATTTACCATTAGTTTGATAACTTTTGAGATATTGAATGTCTAGGAATGATAGCAGTTCTTGTTTGAGTGTGATACATTAGTATGACATTTATTCAATGACTCTTTAAAAATTAATTTCCCAAAACTCTGGAAAACTTTGTCCATTTAAAGGTAATACTTTAACAAGACATAACTCATAATGCTTGACAAGTTCTTTCAAACCATCTAAGCTTTGTGTTTGTTTATGATCTGATATGCTAGGTTCAGTGACTATTGCATTGACTCTATTTATTTAATTTAGTAAATTATATAGCCGTTCAACATGATTTAGTTTAATATCGATACGCTTTTTGGATGGTGTATTTCATTCAATGTGTGATGTCTTTGATGCAGCAGGTACAGTGATTTTGATTCAATATATTAAATATCTGATTAGATAGGTTATGTACCTGATTCAGAATAAAGCTGATTCAATAGACTGCTTTTATTTCTGCGTAAGCTGCAGTAAATTCTTCATTTATTTAATTCAGTATATGATATATTGCCAATATATGTAGCTGCAGTTAATACATTTATGGGAGTGTGTAATTCATCCATAATATTTCTGAATTTCGAATAAGCTATACCTCATCTATATTCTCAGAGGCGAGAAGGTGACTTTAAATCTGTGATGGTAAGAGTACTAAACAAGTTCATTTGTGGAGAATATTACAGGATGCAGATCACAGTTTATAAATGTAGCTGCTTGTGAAGCATCTTGAATTCCAAATGGCCTTCCTGGTGCCTCTGCACTATGCTAGAGATCGTACATTCCAAAATTATTGAAAATCCTCCATTAGAAACACTTGATAGCAATACTGTAACGTTCTCAGCAAACCTTTCGAAACTTCTTTTATAAACCCAAGAACAGCATACACAAGAGACCCAAATAAATCTCAGAAGATCCAGGTATAGATCTGCCTGTACAGCTTGCTGGGAATCTGTACTTCTGCTATCTGAATTCTGAAACTGTATGACACATCAGTATCTTTATTTTTTTCAAAGATGAGGCCTAAATTAACATTTGACCTCTTCACAGGAAGCAAAACAAAAGATATTTCATATTTTACAGATCTAATATTGAAATTTATTCTGCAGATGGTAACCAAAAAATAAAAATAAAGTAAATCACACAAAATCCCTGCTGAGAACATTATGCTTGAAAATAAAAATTTATGTTTCCAAGAAAAGTTTTTATTTCTCAGAGCAGTTGATCTGTTAATTATATATATAATTCTGGATCAGATGTTTAACAGAAAGCCATTTAACTAGAAAAACGTGTAACTAGAAAAAACTAAGATAATTTTATTATAAATTCAACCCTTAAGTTATATGAGGAAGGAAAAATATCTCCTGAAACCTGATGATAGAATAAGACAAAAATACAGCATCTGGGATAAACTTGCATCATGTAATAGATTTATCATGTGTATTTTTCAGAGTAATTTAGGGAACTCTTCTCTCTGTTACTTGATTGTTTATGTAAGGCAGTACAAGTAGTTATTATTTGGCATTATTTGACAAATTGTAGTAGAACATTTCCATAAAGAAGAAATGTATATTTTTCTACTATTGTAATGATAACCATATTTAGAGGTGGGAAATGGACGTTATTTGTTTAATGAAACAGTAAAAATTCCAAAGAGAAGTAAAAAAAAAATCCCAAAAACCTCATTGAAGTTTCTCAAAATCAGAATTGCATATTTCCAGAGAAGGACACTCCACAAGCTCTCTGGGCAACCTGTTCCAATGCTCTGTCATCCTCACCATGAAGAAGTTCTTGCAGATGTTTGTGTGGATCTTCTTATGTTCCAGTTTTTGGACATTGTCCCTTGTCCTGTCACTACACACTGAAAAGTCTGACTGTGTCAGATTGCCTCCCACACTTTAGATACTTATAAACATTTATAAGATCCCCTCTCATTCTTCTCTTCTCCAGACTGAACAGATCCAGATCTTTAAGCCTTTCCTCATACAGGAGATGCTACAGGCCTTCAGGTTCTAAAAATTTTTGCAAACACTTCAGAAGTAAACTAGTTTATTGTAGTATAGATTTGCACAATGCTCTGAATAGATGTTCTTTTTCTTCTGGGTATTTTCTGAGTAAAACTAATTTATATGAAGGCTGCTCTGAAAGTAATGCCTTGTATTTTATTTTGTTGGCCCATGACATCAGAGGCAGATGTTGGTGGCACAACAGTAGAGATTGAACCTTCCCACCACTATTCCATAGCCTTTTGTTGCTGTGTGACAGATGGTAGCAGAGGGGCAGTCTGACATGAAAGTGTATATAAAACAAGGATGTGCAATTGAATTCCTCCATGCAAAAAATGTCACTCATGGACATTCATTGATACTTGCTGAACATTTCTGGAGACCAAACAGTGGATGTGAGCACAGTGAGGCAGCGGGTGGTGTGTTTCAGCATTGGTGACAGTGGGTTGTCTTCACTGGTGCAAATATTTACAAGTGTGGCATGAAGGTTCTTGTTCATCACTGGCAAAAATGTATAGGTAATGGTGGTGCCTGTGTTGAAAAATAGTGTTTTATAGCTGATAATGTGCTCTATTAACTAGTGCTATTGTGCTTTTTGTATCTGTTATAGTTTCCATGGAAATACATAGGAGGCATTACTTTCAAGGTGACCTAATATTTCATTCTTGTATTTGCACTGGAAGAATGTCCACTGTTAATTGCTAAAGATTTGAGTAAGATGAAGCCTTATGACTGGACAGATTCTGTTGGATACTGAATACAAGCATAGTAACATTTTGGTACAGTTCATGCTGCGCTCAGGCTGTGTTTTTTTTTGTCATATAGCTGAAGATTAAGTTAATGAAAGAGCATTTCCTTGTAAATGCTGGAGATGAGCAAAAATCAGATATCACATAATTTTTACATAATGACATCAAGTGCAATTTGGATTTATTTTGTTTAAAATATACCTTAGTGATTTTTCATAACAGGTAATTTGAGAACTCCAAGGTTCTGATAACTTCATTAAGAGAAATATCTGAGGTTTAATTTGGTTTAAATAATGCATTTGCTGAACTGAAATATACTTGGAGCTGTTTCTGCTTAATATCCTGACATCTAATATGAAGTCTATTTGAACTTTATCAAAAATCCCAGAAGCTGCTCTCTAATTAGCCTATTGGTTCACTTATATTATATTCTCAACAGCTTTCCTGAAAGTTCCTAAAGTCCCCTTTTACAAGAAATCTAATGCTTCCTCTTGAAGATTTAGGGAAGTATAAAGTAGATTTCACATACACCTATTCAAATAAATGGTAAATTAGTGACTTTGAAAGTATTAGCATAGTGCGCTTAAAAAAAAATAATCAGCTTAATTTCAAATTCTGACAACTAGTTCTGACAACTGTTTTAACAGTCTGGCAAATTAAGCAAACATATTTCATTAGTATTTTTTTCCTAGAATACGATTTATGTGATGCTATATTTCAACAAAGGTGAAGATGAAGATTTTAGTTATTATCTGCCATTAGTAATGAAAGCACTTAATGTTTAGCCTCTCCAGGCTGTGACCCTTTCTGACTTCATAGAGCTATGGATACAATGTCATTGAAAATCCAAGTGCTTACGTAGATGACTGCAATTAATACTAGAGGGAAATGGAGATTTATATGTGCCACTGTCATTACCGCTAATGGAAATTTCACATGTAAATTGCCATGTATGGAAATAATATGCTTCTTAGTACACTTCGTCTGAAAGTCATCTGTGCAAGCAGTCAATTTAAATAATAAAAGCAGTTCTTTTACTCCGTCACAAATATTTTCTTTAAAAAAACAAATAAAAAAAAGGCTACTGATTTTAACATTATGAATTGTCTTTATTGTATTTAAATAATTGAAAACTAAGGGCTAGTGGATGCATTATTATGACATGCCACTTCAATTGATTTCTTTAGATCATACTGTACAGCCTGGATTGGTGCACTGGTTAGACAGTTAAAACAGTTCCAACATAACCATGACGTTATCATATTAAAAAGATACTACTTAATGTCATTCTTTGATGAATTCCATTTATTTCAAAGTTAGATGTAGAAATCAAATTTGAGAAACATGGTTCTGCTATGAGTCACAGATGTGTTTACAGTTTGTGGTAAAATGTGCTGCAGAGTTGACAGGATTAGGTCTGAAGGAAGCAAAGCAAGTAGTATTCCTGCACATATACAAGTTACCTCTCAAATGTAACGCTTCTTGCTCATTGTTATTCAGCATTAGAAAATAATTTCCTATGGATAACCAGTAATGATCAGTGTTCTTATAAAGAAAAGTTTGTGTATTTTTAAACATTTTCTACTTTTTTGATTTCTTTACACCAATCCAACAGTCTATATCCATTTTTGATTCTATTTATTTACTTTTATGTATAAATACTCTAAGTTGCAAAGTTCTTTTACTGTAGTCTTTCTTCTGGATTCTATGACAATTATCCTAACTTCTATTCCTGCACCAAACAAAACAGATTTTCCTCTTAATAGAGCTTCCTAAGACAAACAGAGCTATATGATTGTTACATCCATGTCCTCTGTGTCATCTTAGCTCTCTAATTACTTTCAAATTTGACAGGAACTGAAAATTTCAAAACTGTATAACTTCCTATAGGTTCCCTATAGCAAGAGCTTCAAGGAATGACTGCAACCTAAAAATTCAGTTATTACCCAGTCCTCAGAAAATCCAGATGGGGGAAAAAAAAAACAAACAAGCACACACTCTGTAAAATGACTTACAAATGATGTTTTCATCAAATTTTATATCTGTAAAATACATACCAATGGTAAAGTCATTAATAACAGGATCCATGTAAAAGCTGTTCAAAATGTAAAATGTCATTACCTCTGAAGAACTGATTTCTTACTCATGTTATAGCATTAAAAGAGCACAGTTAATCTACAGATGTACACTGTTCTCATATGGTTCTGTCATTTCCCCACTTCTTTGTGTCCAGAGTTCCTCTTGCTTCCGATTCTGTCTTGTACTTTCACTGCATTACAGTTTCTGAAAACAAGAAAGAGTTTCTTTTAAGTGTTTAAACCTACTTAAAATTCTGCAGAGCAAAACTGTAAAGCTGTATGCAATTACTTGCATAGTTGTGTTTTCTGTTATTCATGTCTGTTTTAGGTAAGCAATTTAAAAATTTAATTCTGACCAGAATTCTTATTTTACATTTCACTACTAAGAGTGTCATTTCTCTTATATTCCTCCAAGAATGTAGAAATTTGTGATTTGTGATTTTTTGTTTTGTTTTGTTTTATTGGTAATATTATAAACTACAGTTTCCCTTGATTTCGTCATACAGCAACGTGCATCAATTTTAAATGTAAATTATTATATGAGACTAAACGAAATGTTTTTCATTTATTTTCCAAGGCTAAGAAAGAACAATGTTAGAATATTAAGGAACACATTTCCAGTGTAGAGTGTAAACAAAAGCTGATGCATTTTTATACGCTGAACTTCTGTAGGTAAATCCTAAAAGATAAAGTAGGTGTTACTTAATCCATTAAGCACATTTATGAAGACATTATCTGCTCTGATAATGTTACCTAATGAACTAAAATCAGACTTTCTATGTTTAAATAATTCTATATAGACATATTCATATGCTTTTCCTTTCATTTTTGTCTGGTTGGTTGGTTGGTTGGTTTTGTTATTGTTTGTTTGTTTCTTTCTTTCTTTTTAGGAGTTAGTGGCTTTGGATATTTGGAAACAAATTACTTACACTCCCACTGTACCGGGATTAGGTGACATAGTTAATAATCATGTATCTGTTCCAGGTCAATGTGCTGAGACTAGTAATAAAGCGACACATTCTGATCAAGTTAGTCCATTTCTTAATTTAAAAATAATGTTTGCTTGGTTTATGTAATGCAAAATTGTTAGATGGTATCTGCTTTATTTTAATGCTGCTTTTCTCATTCAGAAATTTAACTGTTTTATATTATCTTTTAAATACTTTTTATATTGGCATAGATTTTTTTTCCTGTATTTAACATATTTTGATAAGGCCACACCCGTAGTACAGTTTTGAGCATTTAGTAAAGTTCAGAGCACTGGAACAAGCTGCCCAGCAAGGTTGTGGAGTTTCCTTCTCTGGAGATATTCAAAACCTGCATGGACGCTTTCCTCTGCAACCTACTGTAGGGAATCTGCTTTAGCAGAGGAGTTGGACTCGATGATCTCCAGAGGTCACTTCCCACTCCTCCGATTCTGTGATTCTTTTAAAATGAAAAATGTCACTGCAATTTCACTGTTTGGTAGCTAATCCCAAGTCTTCGTACTGTGCAGAGCTTCTACTTTATCTTCATAACAAAATATGTGAAACATGCTTTTTATTCCTGGTTTGTTCTAATTAGCTTTTCTGTCTTTCTATTTAGCAAAACTTATTAAGAAATAGCAACTTTCTACCAAGATTTTTTTTTTTTTAACCTAGTGAAATAATTTAGTTAGGCAAATGGTAACTTCAAAGGTAGTTATCATCAGCTAGTTTTTCCAACTTTTAAATTTATTCTAAGTGTTTCATATGCAGTCTTCCTGGATGTTTTTTAATGAAGCTTTGGGATTTTTAAGACAATGATACTATACTAAATTACTATCTAAAAGTTGGGGAGATACATTGTATGTTTATGAAACTGTCCTTCTTTCTACTCTCATGTGTTACAGATACAGTGAAAGAGCATAAATTCAGTATGATGAAAGCATTAAAAAAGAAAAAAGAAAACTTAAAATGCTATCAATTCAATCTTATTTCTCTGCTATTACACAAATCTGAAATATTAACTAGAAAAGTAACTTTGTTAACTCAATTTTATTCTCAGTGAAAAGAACTATATAATGTGTTGAGTTTGTTTTGCATTATTCTGAATCCCTCTTCATGTCAAATGTAGAAAAGGTTATGTTGAAAATGAGAGAAGTTAAATATATTTCTCTATACTTTTTAACACTTTGAAGCATTAAAGATATTGTTTAGTGTGTTCTGTGTCTTTCCATTACAACATTTATTTATACTAACCTTATTTCAAGAGCAAAACTTATCACTTAGATGTAAAAGATGATAGCTGACTGAATACGACAAAAATTTTCAGTAAGGGAAGCCATCTGGAATTTTGGAGACCCAGAGTGTGCCTTGCCCAATGGACTTAGCTTTTATTGAGGACAGTCATAAATAACTTTAAAATATTCCAGTGTGATAGGATGGAGCTGCAGATTAGGTCATTATGGAATTATAGTTCCCTTGCTTAATGATTTTACAAAATTGCTTGGCAATCCAACAAAGAGAAGGAGCACAACTTGGTGAATGCAGGCTAATTAAACCAATAATTGCTTCTTGTTGTGCTCCCAGATAATGTGCCCCTGATAATTTTAAATGAAGTCTTGAAGCTGACTTCTTGAATGAAATGCTGTGCTAGTTAAAGCTTCACTAACTTTCTGTGTGCTTAGAAACTGGCCTACTTCTCAAGGTCCCTTGCATTGCTCAGACAAATATTGCCATGGTATGTGAAGAGTACAAGAATAGCTTTCCTGTATGTCAGCTAATGGGGCTCCGAATTTTTGTGTTTTCCCTCTTTGCAGTAGTGTGACTAGATGGTCTGATGTCCCCAAACAATTCTGAATTTAGAGGCTTCAAATTAAGCCTTTGGTGTTCAAAGTTCTGCTTCCTTTCTTTTTTAAGACTTAAGACAAAAAGCAAACTTTTATATACCTCAGGAATTCTAGTGTAAATCCAGAGTAACTCCATTGGGATTGACAAGAGCTTTTTGAGTTATATCTGTGTCAAATGCTAGTATGTGACTGTTGACTGGCAGCTATGTTTAGAACTTGGGAAATAATTCATGAAGTCCCCGAGAATTTCAAGGTGATCTTCAAAGTGATCTGAGGAACAATTTGGAAACTTTTAATGTAGAATGTGGAGGAAGAATCTTTAGTAGTTCATCAGGCAAAAGGAAATCTTCTGACAATATCTAGTTATAAATTCTGCTACAGATATATATGTTCATCCTTCAGTCTCACGTTTGAAAATAACTGCATGTTGTTTGTACTTATAAAACAATTTTCATTTTAGGTCACACAGACAGAAAACCTGTTTTATTTTATTATTTATTAATTTTATTAAAATATAGAAGAAGGATCCACTCCTTTATCTCAATATGACTTTATATTCTTATATAATCTTGGGTGAATATATTTATTTACTTTATTAGTGTTTAAGGATTTCTGATGAAATATTTCTCTGATGTCTAATATGTTTCTCAAATTTTTTCTTCTGATTTTTTTTTGTTATATAATTAAAATGACAAATTAAAGAAAATATAGATTTTCAAATACGTTGCTGGACTATTATCATCAGGGCCTCCGAAGTTAGAAAAAATATTTAGTGTTGTTTTGATTTTGTCTAAGATGAAGTGTGATGTCTCAAACCATTCTGAAATGTACAATGCATATTTTCGCACTTCAATTATCATTCAAAATTATTTAATTAGGAAACTAACCTTACAAAACAAAAGCATTTTTGAAAGGTTATTTTCTAGTGCTGAGAACCTACTTATAAGAAATAGAGACAGAGTTGTCAATTATTACTGATACTTACTATATCATAAAATGCATATATAATATGTCCTCAGCAATCTGCTATAATATCTTTAAAACCAAGATCAGGACCTGTCAGTTCACATGAGCTAAAACTCCCATTGGTATTCACAAAATAGTAGAAGTCAAATTTGGCAGCAGAACTTGCTAGTAGTCACTTTCCTATTAATCTCCCCAGTAAATGTTTGTGACTGAAATCCATAACTACTCAGACCAGAAAATGTATCTCAGAATTTGTAGTCTTGTAAAATGATAAGTATACACTTACGAGCTGTGAAACTGCATTTTTTGTTGTCTTTTTAATGAGAGATAGGTTCCATATATTTTAGTTGGCAGCAACTGGGCAATGAAAAGCAATATTGCTAGTGAAGATTTTATTTCTATTTGCTTTGTGTCTTGTTAAGCTTTACTGATCTAAAACCATCTGTTTAAAAAGCTGTAAAAGAAACAGACTGCCAACACACATAAAAGCAAAGCACAACAAAATAGGCTTAATAACTGACTGATAATTCAGTGCAATGTAAAAATGCCTAAAGACGGATAGACAGAAAGACAGCTATCTGTATATTGACAAACCTTAGTTTCTATTACTTATGATTGATAATTGCGATCTTTTTCCTTAGTGAATATTTACTCGCACTCTGATAATATCCTCATATCTCCAATTATCTCAAAATAGCTTTAAGTATGACATACAAGTGTATTTTTAGCTTCATCTTTACTATACATGCCCTAAACATAATACCAGAAAGTCAAAAGTAATTTTAACTGATGATACAAAAGTTGTAAGATACATTTTAAAGCAAGTGTAGAGCCTTGCACCTGGGGAGAAATAACCTCATCCATCAGTACAGGTTGGGGGACGACCTGCTGGATGGGAGCTCTGTGGAGAAGGACCTGGGTGTCCTAGTGGACAACAGGTTGGCCATGAGCCAGCAGTGTGCCCTGGCAGCCAAGAAGGCCAATGGGATCCTGGGGTCCATTAAAAAGAGCATTGCCAGCCGGTTGAGGGAGGTGGTCCTCCCCCTGTACTCTGCCCTGGTCAGGCCTCAGCTGGAGTACTGTATCCAGTTCTGGGCTCCCCAGTACAAAAGGACAGGGACCTCCTGGAAAGAGTCCAGCGGAGGGCCACAAAGGTGATANCCTGCTGCCTGAAGCCTGGTCCTGCTTCTCCTGATGTCTGCTCCTGCTTTGTCTGGTGCCTGCTGCCTGAGACCTGACGGCTTGATGCCTGCTGCTGCTACTGCTCCCCCTGTGCTCTTGCTCCCTCGCTCCCACAAGGGCCTGAAGATATTCCTGGACCGACATAACAGCGTGGGATCCATGGTGGCGACTGTCCCTGCTTTTTTATATGTAACCCTCGCTCTTACTTCCTATCTTTTACTATCGCCTGCTTTCCCATCCCCATCTCCCTCACTGACTAGAATTTCTATTAAACTGGTCGGACAACATTTGACCTCGTTTGTGTCTTAATCTCACTCCGGGTGTGTTAAAGAATCTCCCCTCACTCCAATAATTGGAGCGGGACAGGCGCCTACCTGTGTGACCTGCTCTAGGGAACCTGCTTTGGCAGGAGGGTTGGACTCAATGATCTCTCAATGTCCCTTCCAACCCCTGCAATTCTGTGAGTCTGTGAAAATATAAGAGCAAAAATAATGTAAAACAGTGGCATAAATGAAAATATACATGAACGCAGTTTTGAGAAAGAATTATTAACATACGGTATCTACTTATGTCTATACGTCATGATGCAACAAAGATTTTCAGAAGAATGTAATGACATGAATAGTTCAGATCGGGAAATATATTTTATACGAAGAAGATTGATCTATTTCATTTTTCTAAGAGAAAATGAAGTGACTTGACAGCCTTATAACTAACTTCCACAGACTTCTGACAACGTCTTTCTTATTGTAATAGAAGGGGCAGAATGAGATCTTGAGTCAGACTAAAAATAAAGTGACAAAAGTTCAGGTAATTAAGTATTAAGCATTTGGACGTTTTTACAGGAAACAGGATTTGAAGATTTGTATGTCCCTTTACATAGAGACCTTAACAATGTGTTTAATTTTAACTTTGAAGACTAGAGATTTATATATATGTATTCTTAGAATGTTTAACTGGATTTAATGTTTTTAGACTATCACTCAGTGATTTTTACTCTTTTACATAGTGTTTTACACTTACAGTTCTTTTTTAAAAAAATTAGCTCTCGAAATCAATGGACACATTTTTCAGAAAGGCTTTAATGTTTATTTGTATTTGTTTTTAAGGGCTAACTCTAACAGATGGTTAGACTTAAAGCACCATTCCCCTGGGTATTTAAAGTAGGAAAAGATAGTTGAAGAAAAGAAAGGGAGAAGAGGAAAGTGGATGTTGTGAAGCCACAGCTGAGACATAGGGGGATAATCAGATGTCTTCAAACTTCACCACTCATTTTTGCAAAGGTGTTGACCATTTACTTGAGATTATACTATGGCATTTACTTCTCTGAACAGGGATGAAATGTTTGTGTAGGCTTTGAATGTAAATTGAAAGGAAGTAGGATAACTGGCTGTTTTTAATTCAGTCTTGAATCTGCGCTAAAAAGAATGCCACCTGTAGTTCCAAATAATTTTCATACATTAAATATTTATAAACAAAATTTTTTGCACAGTTCTTTGGAAATTTTTGAAGTTGTCAGCAATACTTTAGACTTTTAAGAGTATTTTTAACCATATCACATTCGATAACTTACATAAAATAGCAAATACATTGCTATATTACGAAATATTGCTATTTTACTGGAAACTTTTCATTTGGTTGACCTCCCCCCCCCCCCCCCCCCCCACCGCGCCACGC
>WBMW01000226.1:240290-267219 GCA_013396635.1 Penelope pileata | reverse complement strand
GTGGTTCGTCCATCAAACCCATATTTATCCAGTTTATCAACCAGGATGCTGTGCGGGACAGTGTCAAACGCCTTGCACAAGTCCAGGTAGATGACATCGGTTGCTCTCCCTTGATCCATATGATGTCATTCTACACATGAAGAAATGATATTGAAGAGAAATAAATACACAAGTAAGAAAACTTCTTAATCAACTTTGAATGAAACTATGCTATGGTAGTGACAGGTTATCTTCCATTAAAATATCAATATGCAACACCAAAGACTGCAAATAACAGACTGAAAATAACTTTAGTAACTTCATTTCTCTCTTATCTCCAAGATGCATGAGGTACTAATGTTTATTTTCTTCCTGAACTCCAAAGAAGTTACAAATCATTCTGTTACAGAGTTATACGCTATGTATCAAATATTTGGAAATGATTTATGGTCTATTTAATTCGTAGAATCTCCTTCTGCAGAGAGTGAGATAAAAGAAAAGGAACTATGTGTGTGAGGAAAGGGGGAATCACTTGCTACTGTTCTTGAAAAACTATCACTGTTTCTGTTTAGATGTTAAAATAAAAACAGCACAAAAAATATACTTGAGATTAGATTCTAGAAGGTCTAGGGGGAGGCACAAGACCAAGATAAAGCAAAACATTAACAAAGTTTAATAACAACAGAATTAAAGACAGACATTCATCAAAACTAGAAGTCAAACTGTTTCTCAGCTTTTTAAGAATTGGTAAAGTTTCATGAACTTTTCCCTGTTTCTTATTTTTTTTAAATGTCCTCTTACTTTTTCCTTACAAATCAGATTGAAAGGCTGACATCTAATTGGAGCAAGAACAAGTGTTCTCATGACAGTTTTGATTTACAAGACACCATGAAGCATTTCGAAACTCATGAGGAAAGTCTTTTCTAGTTTTGTCCCTAGAGATTGGTCTGTAATGCTTTCCATGCTTCAAGATTCATCAAAGTTCTCCTAGAATCTTTTCATTCAAAACTTTCATTACAATAATAACAATTACAATAGAAATAAGTGTAATAGGGTGATGTAAAACTTCTCAGTGGTTTTTTCAACAGCGCCACTTAAAGTGTCAAATCAGTATCACAATGACCAGCTTAACATTTTTTAAAGTAAAAAGATACTCAAGTTATTATGAATCCATTCATCCACATGGCCTGCCTAGCTCCAGTCTTACAATCTACTTGCTTCTTATGTATTTTCCTAAAATAAAATAATTATAATAGTAATAATTACAATGCAGGTGGAGTAGATCGTTTTCTTAAAATCTTATTCCTAAGAATTAATATAACTGGAAAGTTGCTGTATTTTCATGACTCCAGATAGCAGAATCACTTCTGATGCCCCTATAAGATGAAAATTTACAGCAGCTTTGAAATTGTCCTATATCAGGTTTCAGCCTCCAGCTGATTTGGAAAGTGGAGGTAAAACATAAGCATGTTCTTCTATCTCAAATAGATCAAAGGCAAATAGAAAGAAACAAACAAAAAAACAGAAAACACAGTAGGAGTTTAAATGAAGTGACTATAATGAATATGTCATGAATTAAATCTTTCCTTGTAAATATAGACCTTTTCTTCTTGCTCTTTGAATATTTTATTGAAAAATGTAGAGTAGCTATCACCTGATTTCTGATTACCTGACACTTGCCTCTAAGTCATGTTTATTTAGAATCAATTTTTTTCTATGTTCGCTGTTTGTAATGTAACAGGTTTCCGATTTCTGTCAAGGCTAGTGTGGTTCAAATTCAAAGGTGAATTTTAAAGTAATGGAAACCGTGTAAATCTTTTTCAAATAATTGGTAAATGTACAGCAATTGGTAAAATATGACGCATTTTAGCAGCCTAAGGTAACTGTGTTCTCCATTGCTTATGATCTGCTAATATTTTCCCTATCGCATATTATGAATAAATTCTGAACAAACTAACCTTTCCTTGAAACATAAGTGCTTTTTCAAAGTGCTGAGGAACTGCAATTTATTTTATGCGGCAATTTGAATGAATAAACAGTCACTTTTCTTGATGTTACCTTTTTGCTGGGAAAGCTTTATGTCAGAGCTGAACATGATCTATTCAGTTGCATCCTTTTCTGACCCTCAATGTCAAATTTAGGATACATTCTAATACTTTATCATCCAGTCACATACTATTCACACAGAACAAAGCTATAATAAATTTTTATAAGTCCTCTGACCTGCTGTTGAAAATGAATTCTAAATTCTGGACTCTCCTGCTCTATTTATCTTGAATTAAAGCAGCTACTGTTGTTATATTTACTGGTTTTGAATTCATAATTTCCCTAAATCTTATGTAATCTTTTCTATTTTCAACAGTCTAAACAATAGATGCTTTAGAGGAGCATCATCATCCTGCTTTAATTAGTAACATTTTCCTTGATAAATTTACAATTAGCTCCTGCAACGTAAAACAGATATCACAAAACACTCTTGAATGCCATCAATTTTTAGGAAGAAAAGAGACAATCTGCAGTATACTCACTAGATTACTGTGCAGACATTTTTCATCCCACACAACTCAAATATCAAAAAACAAACATGGATACATTTCTAAGAGATGAACATTCAGTGCCTTTTTTTAAGTGTCTGGTCTTTGAGATGCCACAGAAAACATTGCCTAGTAAGAGGAAAGCTGAGATAAATAAATATTCAGCATATATAAATTGCTATACTTTTGCTTAATGAGGACTAAGTGCTAATGTAGGTAATAGAGGTTCTTCCAAACAGTGGTGGTAAAAAAGCACAGTAAATGAAATTGTTCATAACCTTCGGTGATCTTTGTTTGATATTATTCTGTGAAGATGAAGCATGGTACATAAACATAGATTTAGGAAAATATAAAGTAGATCTTTAATTACTTGTGATTTGTACACTAAAAAGGCAACACAAGTTGTCATTAGTTCAATAGACTCTCTACTTAATTTTTCTCAGTGATTTTAAATATTATATTTGTAATCTAATTTGATAACTTCATGACTTCAAAATTGACTTGCTAAACTGACAAGTTATTCTGAAAGTTTCTCTTTTGTTTGATTGACGATTGCATTCTTGTAATAGCTAAATATTTGCTATCAGCTCTGAAGTTTTTTAAGCCCCTAGAAAACAAACATGTTCTGATTTTTAAAAAGTAGTTTTTAATTCTTATCCATATGATTACAATATTAGTGAGTGCACTTAAAATTGTTGGCAATTTTTTTTCCACATAAGTCTTTAAATTGCCTGATACTGTATGTACTTTTATTTCATTCCACAAAAAACTTTGAAAAATCTTTCATGCCTATTCATGCCTATTTTGCCCAGACAACCTCTCCCGTGAGGTGTGCTGTCTTCCGGGGGCACGAGTTAGAGACATTAGGAAGGTTCTCCCGCGCCTCATTAACGAGGGAGACTATTACCCTTTTGTCCTCATTCAGGCCGGGTCCCAGGACGTCGCAATGAGGAAGATGAAGAATGTTAAAAGGGACTTTGCATCCCTTGGTAAGATCCTGAAGGGATCGGGGGTGCAAGTAGTGTTCTCTTCCGTCGTCCCTTTAGGTAGCTGGGACCCAGAGAGAAGGAGGAAGTCGGCTCAGGTCAATGGCTGGCTGAGGGAGTGGTGTTACAGCCACGGCTTTGGGTTTTATGATCTTGGGAAGGCCTTTGAGAAATCAGGCATGTGGGCAGCTGACGGAATGAGACTCAGCAAGTGGGGTAAAAGTGTGCTGGGCAGCAAGCTGTCGGGATTGATCACTAGGGCTTTAAACTAGCTTTGACGGGGGACGGGAGGGGAGTTAGAGGTGATGGAGCAGGGCTAGGGCACGTCGTCGCTGTTGGAGATTGCGGGGAAAAACCTCTGAGTTGACCTGCAGTAGGGAACCTGCTCTGGCAGGGGGGTTGGACTCGATGATCTCTTGAGGTCCCTTCCAACCCCTGCAATTCTGTGATTCTGTGATTCTGTGATTCACTTAATAACATTTATCTTTCTGTCTGTTTCCTTGTTGCCACTTCTTACTCACCGATGAGATAACGATTGCAAACTAATTGTAAGAACTTTTACGATAAATGTCTTGGTACCATTCATCTTGCCCTGCTTTAGCAGGGTGTTGAACTAGATGATCGCCAGAGTAGAAGATCTCCCTTCCAACCTCTGTGATTCTGTGATAATTTTTGGTAAACCAAACTGGTAAACCAAGTGGCAATGGCCAAAAACTGGAACATAGGAATTTCCACAGAAACATGTGTAAGAACTTCTTCACAGTGCAGGTGATGGAGCACTGGAACAGGCTGCCCAGGGAGGTTGTCGAGTCTCCTTCTCTGGAGATATTCAAGACCCATCTTAACACCTGCCTGTGCAGCCTGCTGTAGAGAACCTGCTTTGGCAGGGGAGCTGGATTTTATCTCCAGAGGTCCCTTCCAACTGCTACAACTCTGTGATTCTATGACATGAAAAGGTGGATGAATCAACACCTATCAATGATGAACCTTCATGCTTAGTCAAATTTTAAAGTGTATTATTTGAAAATTCTTCAAGTTACTTTCCGCCTTTCTGATGTAATTTTCTCCTGAAATGGCCAATTATAATTTATTGGTATTATTAAGCAGTAAATTCAGCCCTTATAGTTCATCTCTTGTTTACAGAAGTTGAGGCAATAATTCTACATATTTGCTCACTTGTACTATGTCAGCTCAGTTACACTGATTTCATAAACAGATTTAATTATCAGAAGTTAAAGATAGTGAAAAAAAAAGTTTATTCTTGATTTATAGTTATAAAGAAAAGAATATAATCCACATAGAAATTAAGATAAAGCATCAAGATGGGATAGCAAATTTATGCTATCGTCCTGTATTGTACTATGTATATGAGCACAGAGAAAAAGATAGAGCAGCAATTCTCTTCCCTGATGTTATTGTTGAAGACTTCAGTGTTACTTGGATCAGATTCTATTATGCAACTAAGTACTTATTTCTAATAGAAGAAGGAAAGTGGAAAGAAACTTGTAAAATGAATCCTAGAACAGTTTATGAACTCCAGATTCATCTGCTATTCATTTTTTTACTCTGCAGCCTTATGGTCAGATAACGGAATTTCAGGCAACGTAAACTTAGGCTCCTAAGAACAGAATTAGGAGAGAAGAGTAAGACTTTAATGTGCGCTGAAGCTAATATTTGAATAGTCTGAGTAAGTTTGACGAAGACAGGATAACCCAACCCAGCAGCATGCTCCTTCCCAAAATTTCTAATTCTCGACTACAGCTTGATCTGATAAAAGGAAACAGAAAAAGTATACTTGGCACGTGTCTCTTCTCAACTTCTTGATTTAGTCTTATTGACTTCAGTCTTTTGGGCAAAAATAAAGACGATCTCACAATGAGGTCAATAGCATTTCTCTAGAGGCCCCCAGTATTCATACACTTTTCTAATTTCCTGCTTGATTCCCTTGTTGAGGAAAGCACTCCTTTAAAAAAATAACTTTTTAAACCTACAAATAGATATTTTAAATTTATTTAAACTGAACGACCTTCTAATAAAGTTTCATATTTTATAAGCTGATAGATGAATACTGATAGTTGATAAAGTAACATATATAGCATTATTTGTTATGAATAATTATTGCAGAAAATTATTGGCAGTAGTCTTTATACCTTACAGGTATCTGATTCATACCTGTATTACTATACTGTAATGTTTTTCTTCTCATTTTACACTTACATTATTCTGTTGCCCTCACCTATTCTTTTGAACTTCATTCATATTTCAGTTGAATTAGGTGCACTGCTGAGCAAATTTTGATGTGGTGATTCTGAGCAGAACTTGCGATAGCATATCTGTGCATCTTTTCAGTTTCTACCACTTGGACTAAAATCTTCTATATCGTGTTTTAGGGACCCATGGGCGTCTAAAATTTCTAACATCTAATACAAGAACAAGGAGAAACCTTGTATAAGAATTATATTTATATAGTGCACCACTGACACTTCAAATAATCATGCACAGCTTTAGTTTTGTCTTTCTTTTTTCTATTATTTTCAACACAGCAACTAATATTGGAATGGCTTTTTTTTAAGATTTACTCTGGGGGATATGTCCGAAACCATGAAGAAAATTCATGTTTGGCATGCTTCTACTCTTTGCAAGCTTTATTCTTACACAGTTTTCATCTTTCCTTGTTTCCAGCAGAAGTGTTTAACTTCCATACCATCTATTTTTATTCACTAGTCAATCTTGCATAGTTGAATCAGTAGCATTGTGTAAAGACAGCATGTAGTCTGCAGTCATTTCTTAACATCTACTTATGCCCTGAAGATTTATTTTTAATTCTATCCACTCAGAAAACAAATATATAAACTGAATTTGTTGACAAAGACACTATTTTCTTATAAGCTAGCAAAACAGAAGTCTAATTATTTACATAAGAATCCTAATTTTTATATAGTACTCAGTTTCTATTTTGTTTACTACAAAAATCAGTTTAAGATTATTCAAGTCAGTTATTATTCAGTCTTTTTCTTTCTTTTATTTTTCTTTCTTTTTTTTTTTTTTAAACCAAATGTAGTGTACTATGTTTCAAATCCTTCCTGGAATGGTCATATTATTGCAATTTGCAGAGAAAAATGTCATGTATGCTACCAAGTGTGAAGGCTTAGGTCCCATTAGTTCAGAAAAACTTGTTCCGACTATTACAGACAAAAAGCCAGTTTATGACATTTAGCACTTATAAATTCTAGAGAAAAAGGCATTCTATATTCATTTGCAGTTGATACTCAGATTGTCCATAGAAAGTTAAAAGAAAGATCTCTGTCTTAAAAGTCCAAGCTGAAAACTCAGCTGCTTAGTTAATAAACTAGATAACTTTGATCTCAATTACAAATTCTAGGGCAAAATTATTGTAGAGTATTTTTAGATTCTCTCTTTTTCATCTCATTCCTGAGTTCCTCTCATTCCAAAGCAACATGAAGAAAAATACTCTTTTGAGGGAGTATTGCAGAATTTCTTCTATTCTGCATTGACAAAAGTAGCATACTGTAGGGAGGAGAAGAAAAATAAAACTGAAAAGGAATATAAAATGAAAAATAAAAATGAAACAAAGTAAATTGAAAAGGTTCAGTCTCTCACAATTCAATGGACTAATGATACACTCTTTTGAAAGAAGCTGAGAAGTGACTTGATTTTAATATATAAATATGGCATTAGAAAGACGAAGTCTCTGAAAGATTCCATGGAGCTCTTTAATTATCAAGACGCAAACACAACAAAGGCTTTTGCTGGAAGTTGATATGAACAACAAAGGACGTGAGAACTGCAGGAGCAGTCTGCCATTTTACAGGTTTTAGAAGGAAATCAACCCATTCAACAGAGATGGAATTGGGGATTACATGGAATACTTGCCTGCAAGGAGGGGAGTGGGCCTAATGACACAGAGGTTCCTATATACATTGAGATGGAAAATTACACAGACATGTTTGAAAGTTAAAGTCATGAAAAACTAGAGGGGAAAGATCATCTCACTACTTGCATTTTTTTTTATTCAAGAAATAAATTCAAGAGTAAAGTATGAGGTATTTTAGTATACATGCAAGAATTTAAAGGATGTCAGATTAAACGATTAGTTATCCTTTCAGATCTTAAGACAGATGTATAATAGAGGCTAATTAGAGAAAGTCCAAAGGAGAAGAGCAAAGAAGAACAAAGCTCTGGGGAACATCACCTACAGAAATGAATTATTCCAGTTATTTTATATAAAGAAAACTCAGGGATAGGAGGGAAGTAGGGAATACTCTAAAAAACAGGTAAAACCACTTTCAAAGTTCTAAAGAGCACTCACATATTTTGGAAAACTATTCAGAACAGAGTAATTCTCTACATCCACAATGAATCAAGCAAATAATTTCAGGAGCAAATATTCACTTTTATACTTCCATTATTGCAAATCACAGAGATGTAGACCATCCTCCCTTTGGACAGCAGAAGATGCATTTTTGATTCCACAAATGTAGGAAAAAGGACAAGCTATTCACATTTATCAAGAAAAGAATTATATGTTTATGAGGAAAGAAACAGTAAATGATTCCAAAGAAAGTGATTATTGTCTGGATACTCTTTTTTTTTTTTTCCCTGACAGTTCTAGTCACAGTCTCATATCATGGCATCACTACCTTCCAAAGAGAATACACCTAAAATAGAATCATAGAATCTGTAGAGTTGGAAGGGACCTTCAAAGGTCATCTAGTCCAACTCCCCTGCAATGTACAGGGACATGTACAGCTAGATCAGGTTGCTCAGAGCTTGGTCCAGCCCGACCTTGAATGTCTCCAGGGTCGGGGCTTCTACCACATGTCTGGACAACCTGTTCCAGTGCCTCACCACCCTTACTGTAAAAAACTTTTTCCTTAAATCTAACCTAATTTTTCTCTCTTTCAGTTTAAAGCCATTCCCCCTTGTCATAGAATTATAGAATGGTTCAGGTAGGAAGGGATTAGAAGGGTTGGATCATCGTTCCAACCCCTTTGCTATGGGCAAGGACACCTCCCACTAGACCAGGTTGCCCAAAGCCCCATCCAGCCTGGCCTTGAATACTTCCAGGGAAGAGGCATCCACAGCTTCTCTGGGCAACCTGTTCCAGTGTCTCACCACCCTCACAGTGAAGAATTTCCACCTTATATCTAGCCTAAATCTACCCTCTTTCAGTTTGTAGCCATTACCGCTTGTCCTGTTACTACCTGTCCTTGTAAAAAGTCCTTCCCCAGCTTTCCTGTAGGCCCCTTTCAGGTACTGGAAGGCTGCTATAAGGTCCCCCCGCAGCCTTCTCTTCTCCAGGCTGAAGAGTCCTAACTCTCTCAGCCTGTCCTCGAAGGGGAGGTTCTCCAGCCCTCTGACCGTCTTTGTGGCCCCCCTCTGGACCCGCTCCAACAGCTCCACATCCTTCTTGTGTTGGGGACCCTAGAACTGGACACATTACTCCAGGTAAGGAGTACAATAACTCACTTGTTGTGTTATGGATTGGGTTTTTTTATTGAGTGGTTTTTGTCTCTGTGTTTGTTTGCAAAATTAAAGCCTTTGCCTGCAAATATTTACATAATCAAATGCATTCAAAAATAAAGTTCATGTCAGTAGGCCAATAACTAAATACCAATAACTAAATTATTTTTCTTTTAAAAATAACAATGGGACGTTTAAGGTATGAATTCTGTAACAAGCCCAGTAAAAGCTAATAATTAGCTGCTGGAAGGTCAACTGAGGCATGCATATTTTGTTGTGAGAATCAAACTACCTGCCTGTGAGAGCATTATCTCACCAGAAGGATTCAAGAGGTAGAATTTCATGTTTCATATTTTCATTGGTATATCAACAGTGTTTAGAAATCTCTTCCAGATCACTTAGCACTATTAAGTTAGTGAGAAAAATTTGAAAGGTTTGAACAGTTTGTTTGTCCAAAGATTTTTTTTATATCAGTGTGTATTAATGTGAAAATATTTTAAAGTTTTTCCCATGGTTAACCTAGTAGGAGGGCATAAGAAGCACTTAGCATCAGTTTCTAGCAAAACAGACAATTTGAATCTGCACGTTCATGTAAGAATTACATTTTGTGGCTTTGGTTGAGAACAAAGCTAAGACATTGGTAAATTAAAGGTTAATCCTTTAGATGAAATGCAGAAGTATTTCCTCACTGCTTACAAGTGGGAGTTGAGTATGCTAATTGGACAAGCATAGTGTTCCAGTGCTTTGCAGGTGAAAATGTAACTGGTAATTAAAGGCTAATTACCTTTAGCTAGCAATTGGGAACCAGATGCTCTAAAGCAAAAGAGAAAGATTTTATTCCATGTTGGTAAGATACTTGTGGGTGGGAATGAGAAGGAATTGTATTTGATTGTATTTTTCTCTGATCTTCAATGTTCTGGTTTTGGTGAAGTAGAGGACAAGTATGAAATAGTGAAACATAACACTTAGTTTCTGTAGGCTTGGGAGATTTGTTTTCATTCATTTTTATCATAACTTTTCTCAAGAGATGACAAAAGAGTTGAAGAGTTGTTTGCACTATTTACGTATTACCAGTATTACCATCACAGCCAACATAAATCAGTTACGAATCTTATTTAAAAACAACTCCATAAGAGATACTTATTAAAGAAATCTCTTTTGAAAGCCTTTATCAGTGATAAATCTCAGAGGCACTCCTAAGACAGATTTAGAGCATTACAACTTCCTGCTTTTTCAATGTTTCCTTTATTGGAGGATGCCTTAGCTTCTACAGTTAGTCTTCCTTTTTAAGGCTCTTGGATCCAGAGAAGCTTGGTCTTTTGCACCTAGGATTCTTTGTTTACATGACAGTCTGCTCACTGTCACAAGTAGTGTTATGAAAACATTTTTTTTTGTTAGACTAGAAGCCATATCATTTATCTGGAGGGTAAATCTATGGCTTTTTACAACTGCTTGACATATTTATCTTTCAGTGGTAAATTTTGTGGGGCTATTTTACAGTGATTTTACAATTTAAAAAAAAATCAATTTCTCTTTAGATAGTTATATGTAATTACCCATTTACTCTACGTATCATGATAATTAATCACTTAGAATAACAAAATCTAGAATCCCGTTTCCTCAATAAGCTTAGTTTTTTCTTGTAAGGTACTGGAGTCACAGTCACGTGGACCACCACAGCTGTCTACAATAAACATATAGGTCACACTATATCACTCATTAGGTCTCTACTTAGTTTCTAGATTGTTTGTAGTATCTAGCTGTCTGTTGTTGCTCTTATGAGGCAGGCAGATAATTGCTGAATTCCTGAAGTACTAACCAAGTAAGTGTCTTATTTATTTCTACATTATTTGCTTTTAAAATGTGTTTCCAATAGCTATTTTATTTTATTGTATCTGATCTGATAGATCAGGTCCTGGCTACACTAAATCTACCAAAAGTGGAAAAGGAACAGTAGAACTAGCATTTCACTTGGGGCCTACCCCAAAAAACTGGGCAGTTAGGCCAACTAGTCTTTGCATCTCTGCATTAAAAATGCTAACAGAATTGACATGTCCTTTTGAACTTTTTTGATTGCACTGTGTCAGCATCTTTTGCAAAACAAATGTTTTGTGTGCTTTTTTTTCCCCTCTTAATTAGATCCAATTGCAATTCTGATTTTCGTTAGAGAGAGATTGTGTGTTAGAGCTGTACTTCTAGATGAAGTGAATTATAGTGAGTCTTTCATTTTTATGGACAGCTATGTAAATAGAATTCTAGAATCCAATACTGCATAATTATATTGATCACTAAGACTGATGCGGTTTTATGGCTATAAGTTTCTCCTGAAATATTTCATACAGAGGTGAAATGAAAAAGTACTTTTAGAAAGCAGAACCATAAACAAAAACAATAGTTTACATGTACTTATTTACTAAAGCATTGAAACATTTAGGCTCTCTGTTTTCTAGATCAAATGGGCCTTGCAAGTTAAAGGGTACAAATCAAATTACCATCTCCATATTGAAAATTCTGTACTTCAATGAACTACAATTGTTGTAATTAGTAGAACAGATTATGAAAAAGGCATTTCATGAAAATGGCATTTCATGAAAACTTAGCCCAGCTTTAGAACTTCCATGTAAAATTAATCTTGAGTTATAGATAATCTGTTTTACTTGTTTGTTCTTCCATCCTATTCCTGGACACTTTATCTCTGGAAATTCTAATGTGAAAGAGAAGAACTGATGTTGTCATTATTCTCTTAAGTAAATGATGACTCAAAAGGCTTTTAATTCAAATTTTCTCAAAGCTGATTTGTATGAGAAGTTGTAGTCTGTTAGCAAATACCCCAAAGCAGGAATTCTCCCATATTAGATTTCTGTGCAGTGGTTTTGTACCCATTGGACTGATAGACAAAGATACGTACAAACTTTTTTTTGGATTTTCTGTTTTCCTTTCTATCCTTAAGGAAAATCTGTAAAATCTCACTCTATTGATCATTTTGCTTTAGGGTGGTTTTACTTAAATTTCTGTTTTAAGAAGGTTGGTTGGATTAAGTAATCTTTCGTATTTAATTATATGCTAACTTTCTTGATTTCATATCTTTTCTCTTTCATACTCCACCTTCCTTGTAGAATGTTCATCTTTGGTGTGTATGTGTAGTTCAGAAAAGATAGTGAGGAAAACTGAAAAGGTCTGCAATAATCTTGAAAAATAAATTTCTTAATCATTTTTTCTTACTGCAGTTCATAAAAGTCAAATACATTTGTATAGCATAGAATAAATATAGTGTTGCAGAAATAAATTCAATAACAACGTAGAATCTAATAAATTGATGGTTTTATTTTGTCAGTTTCTATTCAGAAAAAAAATCTGGATATAAAGCTTTCTTGTTCCTCTGATGTGCATGTCCTTGAATTTCATAGATACTGAAAAATTAGTTTATCACACTTGAGTAAGTTCCTTATGTCTTTGTTTCCCCAGTGATAACTTAACGTTCTCAGTGAAGTTCTGGAAAATGCAACACTCGACAAAAAAAATAATAACAAAGAAATAAAAAGCAATAGCCACAATATATTCTTTTTCTTCATGGAGTCATAGTTTGAGTTGGAAGGGACCTCCAAAAGTCATCTAGTCCAACTCCCCTGCAATGAACAGGGACATGTACAGCTAGATCAGGTTGCTCAGAGCCTGGTCCAGACTGACCTTGAATGTCTCCAGGGACAGAGCATCCACTACCTCTCTGGGCAACCTATTCCAGTGCTTCACCACCCTTACTGTAAAAAAACCTTTTTTCTTATATCCAGTCTAAACCTCCCCTTCTTTAGTTTGAAACCATTTGCCCTTGTCCTCTCACCACACACCCTGCTAAAGAGTCTGTCCCCTTCTTTCTGATAGCTGCCCTTTAAATACTGAAAAGCTGCTATCAGGTCTCCCTGGAGCCTTCTCTTCTCCAGACTGAACAGCCCCAGCTCTCTCAGCCTGTCTTCACAGGGGAGGTGATCCATCCCTTGGATCATTTTTGTGACCCTCCTCTGGATATGCTCCAATAGGTCCATGTCTCTCTTGTGCTGAGAACTCCACATCTGGATGCAGTACTCCAAGTGAGGTTTCAACAGCAGAGAGTAGAGGGGCAGGATCACCTCCCTTGACCTGCTGGCCACACTTCTTTTGATGCAGTCTAGGATATACTTGGATTTCTGGTCTGTGAGGGCACATTGTTGGCTCATGTCCAGCTTGCCATCCACCAGTACTCCCAAGTCCTTTTCAGCAGGGCTGTGCTCTATCCTTTTGTCACTCAGCTTGTGTTGATAGTGGGGATTGCTGTGACCCAGATGCGAGACCTTGCATTTAGAACTTGCGCTTTGGCTTTGTTGAACCGCATGAGGTTCTCCTGGGCCCACTGCTCGAGCCTGTCTAGGTTTCTCTGAATGACATCCTGTCCCTCATGTGTCATCCACAAGCTTGATCTCACTGTCGATGTCATTGATGAAGATATTAAAGAACATCATTCCCTGTACTGACCTCTGAGGGACACCACTTGAAAATTTTAACCACAAGCTGAAAGAATATTTCTGTTTCCATGTATTAGAAACTTCGTTGTTGCTTTTTCTTTTTTTTTTTAAATGTGCACTTTAATACTGCAATCCCTTTGGTTTTCAACAATGCAAAGATTCCCTAGTTTGTTTTCTTCTAATTATCCATGAACACATTTGTATGTACAGGGGCTTTTCCCTCCTTTCGTGACAAGGCAGTCATATAAATTAGAAACCCAAAACTAAGTGACACTCTAGCTGTACTGCAAAACTGAAGCAGCACATAAGCTGGTGAGTGAAAGATCACTGTATTCCTTTAATAACGAAAATACTTAAAAATATTGACTTTCCCTTATCTCTGGTGATCCTTATATAAGCAGGGTACTTAAAGAATGTCTGCAACTTCTTTGCCCTCTGGTTGCTATCTGAATGAGTTTGAGCACTACAGATGTGCCTGGTCAGAGACTGGCTGAAGTCAACTGTCCTGGGTGTATTCTGTTCGACATGGATTTACAAGGTCAGGTTGGTGAATTTGAAGAAAAGCAGCAAACCTGTTTTGTACGTTCACAAAAGGCAGGGCTACCGAACAAATGTTGACACATCTATTTTGTGCTTGCCTTAGACACTGACACTCACAGGCTCCCAACTAGGTCAGCAGCTTTGTGTTACAAAGAGTTCAGCACCCACAAGTAGTGGCTCACAGTGTCTTTTCCACTTCCTCATGGGTCACTCTTGTTCCTTTACATTACAAGGGCTTCATCCCCCATGCATATCATCAAGGAAGTTTATATAGCCCTGCTGCAAATTTTATCAGGAATCAGTTTCAATTTCAGAAGGGAAAGTGGCTTTATTTTTTGTCTTTTACTGGAAATCAAAGCTGATTTAAAAATACATATTGTTACAGAGTGAATTTAGGCAACATAAAGGGGTATACGTTTCTAGTTGCATAGTTCCTAAAATTTTTCATGTATGAAGGTGCTATTTCTCACAAACGGATGAAAAGGTTTCAAATTTCTTTTAGAGCTATAAGAGATAACCCTAAGAAAGTTGCAAGCTTCAGAAAACTAACTTTTTTACACACGTGAAATATTTATTGCTAATTGATTCAAACAAAATAACATTTTTCTTCTAGGATGAGAGAAAGCACTGTGCCATTTAATTCACACATTCTCAGTTATATCTCCTTGGGAGGAGGAAAACTTAAATATTTTAATTTCAGAATTATATTCTGATTGAGTCTACTTAATTTTGACAATTATTAGGCAATATATGTTCACAACTGTAAGTACAATTAAGTGTGTCCATTTAATCTGCCTTCATTTTTTGTGAATGTAAACAAGTTCACTACAGCTTGAAAATATTTAGAGCATTTCAGTAATTTGTTGTTGCTTGGTATAGATTCGGAAGAAATCAAAGTTTTGAGTACTTTTATTTTTAAATAACAATAAACTTCTAGTGTGAGATCGTGGCAACAGCATGGCTGTGAAAGTACAGCTGGGTTTATATTTGCTGCTCCTCCAATGTTGAGCGACTTTGGCATGTTGTGCTCCAGTGCAAAATACACCAGAGCCAAACACAGGACATTTTACAAGTGAGAATCACTTTCGTATATCAGTCTTTCTGAGCTGACTGTGCCTTGATAACTTAAATTGGCGCCAGTAGATAACAGAGCTAAAAAAGAAACTCTACCTATAGAAACATATTCTACATAGAGCTCATTATGCTGAATACAGTAACATGCTACCTATTAGTTGTATGTTATTGCCCACTTTTTAGGAAAACCCTGTAAAACATGCCTCTAAGAGAGAATGGAGTATAACACAGAATAGTTCATGAAATAACTTCTTTCTACAGCTTTAGAGTGACCATAGATTTACTGAATCAAATACTGAATCACACCAAAGGCATATGTGAAACACAGTTTATTTCAGGCTTATTGCATCATCTTGACCATGACCCCTTGTTTCCTAAATGGCTGCTGTTCATGAAATGCCAGTTGTTACCGGTTCAGTACACCTAAGCTGCTTGCTTTTAGCCTGTGATTTCTGATCAGCCTCTGGCCAGCTAAGGCGCCACGTGCAACATGGCTGCTCCACTTTTCAGTTCCATCAGAGTCGCATCATTTCAATTTTTGATGTTGCTCACAATGTTTATTTTCAGTATGGTTTTTTTAATGCATTTTCAAGGTTTTACCAGCTATACATTTTCCTGGGGAGCAGGATGTGAATTTTGAATGGGTTTTGATAGCCTTTTATCTTGTTCAATGAACACTTTCATTCTTGGAAAATAACACTGTTTCTGAAAGTATTTCATCAGAATAATATCTGGTAGGTAGTAAAATTAAATCCTAAGTGTAAATAACATTTTCAACTAAAAATATATATTTCAAATGGAAATCAGAACAATTTTGTTCTGGCTGAATATGACACTTCTTCTAGTAGTACTTTAGTAGTTCTTTAGTAGTACCATTTAATATGTGAATTCTCTCACAGTAGTTAAGAGGAAAATATTGGTACATGTTTATCTTTTGACTAGTAGTGCTTGTCTTTTTTGCATTAAAAGCACTGGAAAAGTATGTTAACTGTCAAGTAAGTGCATGATGTATGACTTTTTCCCTCACTTTGATAGGGGACTTGAATTAATACCCTCAAAGAGGAGAGAGTTATATTAACAATAGCCTAATGCTGATATTCTCATAGATTGCTTTCTGTCAAGTTTTGGGGGTTTTGTGTGTATCTTGATTAAGATTGGTGAGCTTCAGATACAGAAATGTCTGGTGGTGGCCTTTGAGTCGCTAGGGAGCTCCAAAGAGACAAATTATCTGAAGCATTTCACTATTCCTGTTCACATAGCTGTCTCAGCTGACATCAGCTTTAACAAGCTGCTTCTCATCAAAATTGACTAACACAGTTGGACACATAAGCCCAGAAAATGCAGAGCTCTGAGTCCGACTGCTGCCTGCCTTTCTGCTTCCTACACTGTGTAAGACAAACTGTGAACATCAGCTGTACTGCTCAACTTTCTGCACAAGTGCAGAAAGGAGCAGCTTCCACAAAAGTCAGAGGTTCACTGAGATGGGAATAAGTGTACTTAGCAGTACTGGTTTCACTATTGCTTCCCTGTCTCACGTCTCAGCAATGGAGGTTGGTTTGGCTAGGACTTTTTGTGTTTTGTTGTCTGAGTGGCTTATTTGTTGGAGGTTGAAATGTTTGTGTTTCAGTTTCGATTGCTGAATATGAACTAGGTAAAATTTAAATAATGGTACCAAACAGTACTGTAATCTGCTACTCAGAAAAATTACTTTGCGAAGTGTATTCCTTTATTGTCACTAAAATCAAGAAAACATATTTGAATTGCAATTGTTCCTGACTTTCTTTCTAAATACAGTACCTATCAGGTCAGTTATTTCCTTGTTCTTCAGATTCTTTCTATTCTTTTGGTCTTTCTTACTTGAGACAGCTCTTGTATTACTGATTCATCTGTGTTGTTTTTGACTGACCTCACAAAAAATTTTTTTTCCTTAATTCACCAATTTTTTGTCAGCTCCAATAAGGATATCCAAATAGTTTATATATATTAATTAACTCTGTTTGTGTCTAGGGACATTAATTACAGTTTTTCAGTGCCCATGAAGAGTCATAAAAGCATCTGATGCTAATGCAAATTTAAATTTAGTTGACTAGGTAATAAATCACTCTGGTTTGGTTTCTTTTTTTTTTTTTTCAAAATATTTGATCGGAGACAGGTGTTCATTATTATTGTCATTGATTTATAGAAGTTTCCTTTAAAGACTTTTCTGGTTGTGTTTCTTCATCTTCAAAATAAATACTTTTGCCTCTGTGTGTTCTCTACATTTTGCATTTGGGAACACTCCTTTGACAGCAGCCCTGCCAGCTTTTAAGGGACAGACCACATCTGCCCACTGCCACTCTGTTCACCCTGTTGAACTAGGATGAGGAACCTACATTTCAATTCCCTCATTACTCTCATGTGACCAAGGAAAGTGGGCTGTGTTAATCTTAGATAACGAAAGGAATCCTTTTCTACAGGCAGTCTTAGGGTTATGGTGCACCCTAACGCATGCACTCTGGCGATGCAACAAAGACAGTGAGGTCCCATATGCTTCTCAGGTACTGTAATTGGGAAAACGTTTTGCACGTTACTGTACTAGCTGATTGCTGCCCCTAGCTCCTGTCCTGACTATGCTCATGCCCATCCTCTAGCACCATGGCTTTTCTGCCAGAGAGGCTTTGGGACAGGTCTATGTAAACTGGTCTGGCATAACTAACTCGTCATGGGAAGGAATGGCCCAGCTGCGCTCAGTTCTGGCTTCACATTTCATGTACACAATGAGATTTTTGCAGCAGAAATTCTTTCTAAATATTTCTACAGCACTGGCTGTGCTTTAACCTCATTTATTTTTGGTGTGCGCTATTTTGCTAAATCAATTAATCAAGTGATGTTGAGCTTCTAGTAAACCACACTCAGTCCTTGTTTGTAGAGGAAATACTGTTTACCTCATGTTTTCCTAGGCTGAAGGTAGCTGCATAGGACAGTGGAGATCCATGACAAGCTTCTTAGAGCCTAAACTTCTGATGCTGGTCACTTGAATCCAACAAGTAACATTTCTAGTACCTTCTATACTGAAGTGTTTCATTATGTTGTCAGGCATTAAAATTGTATCACCCTATTTACAAATGTTTTGAGAAGTGACAGCTTTTTGATTTATGTGTCTAAGTTTTCAGATGAAGCTGGTGATAAGAGACATCAAAAAGGAGAAAAGCTTTTCACTGTTAGAGGTTAAGAAGGAAAAGTATTCTTTGGTGCTTCTTACAATCCAAGTTAAGCATTCTGATGGGCAATAACAAAGATGTTTGAAGACAAAATAAAAAGCAAGCTACATTCAAATATGATTCACTCTATTTAAGAGAAATGTTCCAGCTATACTTTGTCTTAGCTTCTCTGACCCTGTACATGGTTGTATTGAAAAGACTGAGAAGAAGTGACTCTGGGATCTAAATTCTTCCCAGAAAATTTTTTACTTCTGACAGGTGGGGAAAACTCAAACCTTTTATTTATGTTTGCTATTGCAATGTGTTCTGTGATTTTTTTTTTTCCCAAGGCTGACTAGAAGGATAAAGAGAAATAATAAAAAAATTAAATAACTGATTTTCTCCTTATTATGTAAAAACATGAAGAGTTAAAAATATGAAATTAAAATTTAAGCTCACTATTTTAACTTATGAATCTTTCAGCGATACTCTTCCATTATTCTATATTCTCTTTTTGCTGTGCAACTTGTTTTGTAACTAAAACACTTCATACTCATAAATGTTTCTGCTGATACGTCTGTCAGGATGATTTAATATATACCGGTTTTCAGTTTTTTTAATTTATTTATGTTTAGTTTTAAAACATGAGAATATTATAGGGAAGATAGAACCATTTTTTACTAGGAACAGCTTTTTTTCTCTGGCACAGTTTAGGTATTTAATACCAAGTACTGAATACTGAAAATCCTTTCTGAAGTTACTTTTTGTGAAAGCTGCTTAATCACAGAACATATTATTTCCCAAAACTTAGTGCAGATGAAACAATGTTACCTTTTCTGTCATAGTTCTTAGTGAACTAGAATCTGACAGACTTGGGCTGGGAAAATCCACACCCCAAAACTATGTAATAACTAGAGTCACAGCTCTATTTTACTTCAGAGCTCGTCATTTCTTTATGCTACAAACACTGCAAAACTGAAAGAACCTGACTGATTTCTGAAGTGAAATTTTTTTCTTCTCTCATGCAAGTAACCAGCAGATGTTAAGATTTGGAGATGTTTAAGACATCAGTTTTATTCCAGTAATATATATGGGAGATAGTTAAATATGTATTTCATCTTAAAGTCAGCAGGAGATATTCAAGAAACATATTGCTGAGAAATAAATAAGAAATTTTGCCTAGTACAATCTAGTCAATAAATTATTGTATGCCAATGATGCAAGAAGAATGACTGATATCAGATTCTCTGCTGCAGCAGTACCTAGTCAGTACTTAAATCTGAGCTTGTTTCTTCAGAATGAATAACATTTCCATAAATGAACTGTATTAGTTATGAGAAGTGTGTGTATGTGAATATATATACTTATAAGTTTGTATAGAATATATATATTCTCTATATACACATATATATCCTGAATAGAGCATTAATATTTTAATTATTAAGGATACTTTCTTCCTCAATACAATATTAGCCTCTAATTCCTCAATTTGTCTCTTACTTTATGCCAGAACTGCCAATTTTAAATAAACAAATCTTTTTAGTAAAGAGATCTAGAATTTTTAGAAACAAATGGGAGAATATCTGCCCTGTCCTGTCCTCCCCCCCGCCCCCACCCCCATGGTTAATTACCTATGTTGTTTAAAGTTTGCCGTGAATCAGAGTACAGCTTATCTGAAGAACACAGATTTCAGCTGCTTGCGTTTTCTTTGTTGTTCCTTAATGTATTTTTCTCTAAACTGAATTTAAAAAGTGGGCCGGTAAGGGCAGAAACAAACACACGTTTATTTCTGTGTTAGAACCTACCATTTGATCTCTTATTTTCTTTTAGTGCTATATAAAGCCAGTTAAAACTCTTGCAGTTTAGAAGTGTGTCCCATTGATCTTTTGGAACAGCGCTAGTTTGGACCTTCAGTTCTCAGTCAGAGTCAGGCACCATGCTGGTTGCTTCTGTGCTGTGTAATGGATTTGTCACAGAAGTGTTTATAGAGAGTCTTTTCTTGCAAATAAAAAGATATCTTCATCTCACCTCCAAAGAAAGAGAGTGGNCAGTGGTTCTAGCTTATTGGGTATGGGGAATGTAGGTATGTTGTTAAATTAATGCTGCATTTTTAAAAAGTTTCCTCACAATCAAAGAGGAATTTCTGTTTAAATGCCTAGTTTCTAGCTTTTCTGTAAGAATATATATAATCCATTTCCTTTACACTGTCACTCTTCCTAGAAGGACATGGATAATTATAATTGTAAATAAGCATTATATAATTATAAGTCAGCATTAAAAAATTTAAAATTAGTTTTTCATTTGAATGCTTTCATTTCTACTCTATTATAGATGACGGATTAATTTCCACTTGCTCTTTTTAAATTTTTTTGAGCAAAAGCAATGATTTCACTGCTTAAAATCATGACTTCCTGCAGCAACTTATTTCTTCTAATTATTTAATAGCTGGTAGAGTGTAAACTACGCTATCTTATTGTTAAGTTTTATTTCCAGGGGAAAAAAAAGCATGAAAACTTTCCAAAATCTTTAGTTTATTTTTGGGGGAATTTTTTTGATGCAATTAAAAAAAAATCCATAGAAAACAGACTTTAAAGTATTATCTTAGATTCTGAAGTCCTCATCTCTTGCTAATGAAAGATTTCAAGTCAAATATCACTACAAAAGCTCTGTCAGAATAACATTAATATAGCAAAACTAGATTTAATCTTGAAAGAGTCTGTGTTCACTGAGCCTTTTGTGGTCTGTTTTGCTATTTACAAAACCATTACATTACAAAATGGCACTGCTAAGTGCTATAGGTGAGCATATTTGTCTTAGAACAGATTTGGTATGCTGCAGCCTGAAAAGCAAGGAAAACCTGGGAAGTGCTCCAGGGTCACTGAAAATCTTTAAGCTATAATCAGATGAAAGAGTTGAAGGAACATATGTGTTCCTGAAGGAACATATGTGTTCCTCTAGACCTACATGTATTTTGTTGACAGTACTAACACACTATCATGACGAGGAAAAATTTGCATAAAGGATTTGAGATTTATTTATCAGGGCTATTAGTCAAATACTTGTACATCTATAAACACTCTGCAGTTTTCTGAGGTTCCTCAAACCTACGTATTTGTAACATGGAGAGTCCCAGAGAGACACATTCTTCTTTGCCCTTAAAAAAGGAAATATGGTTGATGGCATAATTTTCAATTGAATATTTTATTCTCCATTTCAACTTCATGTAGGATATATTTTGGTCCTCTGGATACAGTTATTTACAGGAATGGATATCCTCTAGAGAATGAACTGATCATTCCAGTTACTGTCAGGTATTCGGAACAGGGAGAAGTCCAATAAAATAAATATCGATGTTGTATCAAGATGCCTTTGAGATATCTCATTTCAGTAGTTCAGTGATAACTCTGCTTCTGTCTCACCTAGGAGGAGCTTTCATAGACCCTGAGTTTAAATGTATAGTGCATTTTTTTTCAACTACTAATCAGTTCCGTACTTGGTAAATTCTTTTCTTTGCCAAAGAAGAAATTTTACTACCTAAATATTCCTTCCCTGTATAAGAAAGACAGGGACCTCCTGGAAAGAGTCNCCCTTCCAACCCCTGCAATTCTGTGATTCTGTGATTCTTTCAAGTACTCCAAATCTATGAGTGCTGAATGAGCACTGCAAAATAGAAATTGTATTTACTCATGAATTTGGCAATGGTGAAGGTGTGAAAAAATTAATGCATCCTTATTCCTGATAGTTTTATAATTTTTCATGAATTATTATAAATTATTCTTATGCATTTGCAATTACAAAAACACATGTATATATTATATTGATTGCAATCAAGCTTATTTAAAATGTTAGCCTTCAAAACTATTTCAGTACTGTTCAACAAAACAGTATCTGATTGCAAAGTTATTATATTGATAGTCATATACCTAATTTACAGAAAACTATTTAAAACTATTTCTGTTACATTGTGAAAAACCTGTAAGAAGCTTTTTTTTTTTTTTCGTTTGTTTTAGTCCTGTACTTTGGAAAGCTTTTGTGGTATTTTTTTATTTAAACAATGAAAACTATATCATTACTAGTATGAAAACCAGCCCAACTAAGATGCAGACACAGTTTTTGTTCAAAAATGATTAGATTTGTCTTCATTTAAAAAAAAAAATGGAGGCAGGAAGTAGATGACAAGAATATTCAAATTAAATATTACATATTCTCAAAAACAAAATAAAATTAGATTGAGGTAATTTAACTGGAAAACTAACTGTTCTGGTTAATTGACCATCGTTGGTAATTTTTAGATCAAGTTTAGGTGTTTTCTCTAAGTGAGGCAGTCTGATTCAAATGGAATTAAAGCAGAAAATTCATCTGATGAAAGATGAGGAGTTAGATGAGTACACTGTGTAGCTTCAGTCCTCTAATTTATGGAAATGAAAAATACTTCAGTCCAGCCTGACAATGATGCCAACTAACAGAGCAGTTTCTTTGGCATGGAATAATTTTGAATTATCAGATCTCTTATTTGCTCATNTATAATTATTTTTATTTGCATAAAAAAAAAAAAAAAAAAAAAAAAAAAAAAAAAGCAAGATGTTCAATTATACTGTTTTAATACTAGAACATGTAGTGTTGTGCTGCATCTGTGACAAGCATACTCAGCGCATGTAACATCACTTTGAGACAGTTTTCTGTGTCCTAGCGTAAAAGATTGAGGGAGCTGTTAGTTGAATCTGACCATTCTAATCAACTCAGATGACCCACAAGTTGATGAGGGTTTTTTCATGTAGGTTGCTAAGCAGAAAATCTATTACTAAAGAATTGACAGTGATATTGCACTTCTTGTTTTAGGTGTGTGTTTTTTGTTTTTGATTGTTCATTTGTTTTTTAAGAAAAGAATCATCTTTGCAATGCCAATAATATGAGCATTCATTGTATATAGATCAAAATCTTAGTTAACTGATTTGAACTTGGGTAGATCTGTTGCACTAAGGCTAAGAATCCAGCAATGAATATGTAGAATAGAGGTGGGAAAAAAAATCAGATTTCTCTGTCTTGACAGAGGAGGAGATGAACAAAATCAAATAACTTAATTCCATTTCTTCCTTAATCTAGGCCACAAAATAAAAATAACACCTTACGTTTGGAGTCTTTTGCAACTTGGAGATAATCATTCTAAGAGTTTTAAAAAATTCCAGTGCTTTCTTCAAAATACAGATAGTTGAAAATGCTAAGCAGAAAGTTGAGATCTGTGGGTTTCAGTGGCTGACTTTTTTACTTGTGTCTCTCTTTGTATCTGCTTTACAGATATTACATGAAGGTCTTTTTTAGCCCTCATAAAGAGAATTAGTCTTATAAGCTTGAAAAAAGGAAAGTAAGTGTAAATAACAGTGAAATGGCACAGACTGTTGCCTATGGTGTCTCTCTTTCATTAAACCTCATGTACTATACCTTTTATTCTCTATGGTTAGTATAACTCTTGTCCTTTACTGTGTTCTTCTACATTCATTGTCATGAAACCATTGGATAAAAGCTGTGAGTAGTTGCATAGATGTTAAACAAGCAGGATAAGGGTCATTGAGTTAATTATTTATTCTGTAACCCTCTGGGAAAAGAAAACAACATAACTTTAATTTATCTAAATGAGGCTGCTACTTGTACATAAGCAGATACAGCCTATGCCACTGATAGGGCTGAGTGAGGTGTAGCATCAGATGAAAATGAAAAGCTGTAACAGTGAAAAGAAATTGTATGAATTTCATTATTGTGAATATGGCACTACAGCTGCACTTAGCAACACTCATATTTTCTGATGGGAAGATGAACATTTTATATCATCTATTTTTAAGTCAGTTACTTTTTTCTAAACAAGATAGAAAAGCAAATTACCATTCCTTTCCATCTTTTACTCCTCTTCCCTGCTCTGCCCCTTGCCACCAAAGAAAAACAAGAAAAACAATAATAATAATAATAAAAGATGATAGAGGCTATTATGTTCATGCCAGAGTAAAACTCTAGGCTAGACATTTGTTATGACTCACACTACAACAGAAATGAAAGAATACGGTTGTATTTATTTCGTTGTTTCTAAAAAATCATCATCTACTTCAATTATTCTGAAATGTGGAGCTCCCACAGGAAGACTTGATAGATTTGTGTTGCAATATTTTGATTAAATGAACAGAAAGTTTCCAATATACAAAGTAATAGCTGCTCCCCACCCCCTGCAGTTTGCTTGTTTAGCCTTCTCACGGCTGCCGGAAGGCATACCTGTGTAACCACACCTTGAAAGCATGGCAGAAATTGCATTGTGGTCTGCATGGGTGAGAACCAGCTGCAGGTTGGAAGTGGTAGCTGATTTAGCGTGGCCAAAAAATCTGAGCATGTCCCAGATGGTCTCATGTATGGGGGTGTACTTATTTACCAACTACGTCTAAGGGAAACAACACCGAAAACAGCTTCCTAAAAAAGGATGAGTATTCTCAGTAGGTGTGAACCTAATCTAAAAACATATGGACAAAGAGGTTAGCCAAGGAACTCTGTAGTCTGCTAGTTTTTGTGTAGAGCGAGTGACTCAAAGGGATGCACAACAGGTGTTGAGCCTCATCCTTCTGTGTCTCCCCAACAGGCAGCATCAAATCACATCCAGATACTGACGGGAATCCTAGAGAGGGGACAAGCATCTGCCTGAGGCTCAGGTTTTCAGTATGGGAAAGTATAATCTAAGCACTCTATAAAACTCAGAAGGTACTCTTTTAACAAGAAAAGCAAATGGTGCATTTACTCGTGAAAATATTCGGAAGGATTGAAGTAAGATTAAGAGAGAAGTAGCAGGGGAAAGATAGTTTGGATTGCTAGAAATGAGGAAGGATGGGAATGGCTGAGTAGCAGGGGAGAGAAGAGGGACAAGAATTTGCTGGATAGTACAAGCAGTGGAAGAAGTTAGAGGTAGGTATATCATCTATCTGAGCTTCATCTCTGCCATTTTTAACTCTGGAAAATGTTACCTGTTCCTCTAGCATGTTTAGGTCTCACTTGATTTTCTTTCATCTGAGCTGCAGATCTGAAAGTGTAGCAGAATTTTTCAGGAGGAGAATCGCTCTTACTGGGTCCCCAATGTGGATTTACTGGTTAGCTTCATATGGGCAACAGACGGAAGGTAGGAGGCAAGGTGGGAAGCAGAGTGCTTTCCTTTAAGCCCTGTATAAGAATATGAAAAGAACAAGATTAAAGGCACATTCCTTTTTTCTTCCCCCCTGAATGGAGGGAATTGCCTTCTTTTGTGTTTTATGAATTCATCCTTCTTTCTTATTCTTGAAAAAGAGGAGTTACTATGAGTTCTTTCCTCACATAAGCACAGTGATGGGGATTTCAGGGAGCTGAAATCTTCCATTTTTGCAGGATGGCCAAAACCTGCTAAAACGTGTCACTACTTTCCTCTCTAGAATGGATTTAGAAGCATGCTGCCCCAAAATTTTTCTGAGGTGAAGTCTTCATGCATATCACAAGCTTGCTCTCTTCTGTGGCACTTGGGTTAGAGCACTATCTCATGGAGGTAAAAGGACTTCTGCTGTAAGCTTCAGGATGCATTCTTATGTAGCAGAGACTGTTATATTTCCCACCTCATTGTTTTAAAGCACCTTATTCATTAAAAAAGCCAGCAGAAAAAAAACCCATACAATTACCACTTTATGATGTGGCTTTCTGGCAAATCTGTTAGGGAGCCAAACTGAGAATAATCTGAGTTGTGATGTCTTAACATGAAGTTCTAACTTCCTGTTCTGTATTGCTGAATAGATTAATATCCAATTAATGTCTCAAATCTTAGACGAAAAGCGACAAGTTACCTCACCATTCTGCTATATTATTTTTATTTTACATAGTTGTTTTTAATCAAATTTTCCAAGGATCATTAATGAGTTAATAGATACTGATAACAAAAACAATAGCTTTGCAAATTCTTTGTTTTTGAATAAATACAGAGGATTAGTATGGTTTTTTGGGTGTTTTTTTTTTTTTGCTGTTGTTGTTGCTGTTGTTGTTGCTGTTCTTTTTCTCAGCATGTTTTTGTCCTCATCACTATCTTGTTTGTATCTTCTGACAAACCTTTCCACAAATTGTATTGAACCCTAGTTTGCTAGTTTTAATTAATCTATAACTTCTCAATTTCATACATCAGAACTGATACCCACAGAAAATTTTTCCACGAATGCTTACCGTATCAGAATAATTTCATTTCTTCTAAGATGGATGTCCCAATTTTCCCTTCCAAAATAAACCCTTGTATTAGAGCTTTAAATGTAACAAAAGTCTTATTCGAAGTTCCTATGTAAAATGCAGGAAGAAAAACCTACTGCGTATGACCGATTTTTAATGCACCCAACTGAAATAATAATAAATATGTATACCAATTTGGAAGCTTAATATACTTGTGTTCATGCAAAATGTTCTACATAGAATACTATAAAGAAAAGAGGAGGCAGGAGAAAAAGCTATATTTGACGTGACCTTTTGTTGATGACAACAATGAAATGAAAGTCAGTAGGCATATTTTATAATAATTTGGAGGTTAATAATTACTCGGTACTCATTCTGTAAAGTGGTTGACAAAGTGGTGGGTTTGTGTGTGTGGTTTTTATTTGTGATAGTTTTCAGTCTTTTTTTTTTTT